>JAQIWU010000482.1:0-25697 GCA_034696445.1 Isotomiella minor
CAATAATAATGTGGGATGAATTCCAAAATAGAAAACACACATCATCATCATAAAACGACGAGACAAAAGTGCAAAGTGGAAAGAGAGAGAGAAGAAGGAATGAAATGATTTTGGAATTTTGCATGTCTCAAATCCACTCACTCGTGCACTCATTGCTCCTGAGCTGAGCTGAGAACTCTGGAGGACGAACGGAGGGATTAGCCAAACACCACGGATTGAGCAACATCGAAAACAAAACACTTTTTATAAAAACCTTTGCTTTTAAACTTGCAGAATTACTGATAGTTTTTTAATACTCCAGCAGACTCCACTTTTCTACTTTAATCAATTATAAATAATAAGTATTTTTTTGTGTGTGTAAAAGTCAGCTGTCTCTTTTGTACATCGGAACCTTCTTTTTATAAAAGGTAAGTTTGAAAGAAGACTAAACCGTTTAAGTCGAGAAGAAAGAGCGACCTTTTCGCCGCAATTAATTAAAGGTCAGAGAGTGGAGATGGAGAAGGTGAGAGGGAATGAGTGTGGAGTCGCTGTTTATATATTTTCCTTGTTGTAAACAAGTGTCATCTTGATGATGACGAGAAGGATTATATAAGAAGAATGTGTCAGGGATAAAAGTTGCTGACACCAATTTGTATAGTGTTGATTTGTTTGGTGACTTGTGGAGAAGGATTACATGATCCCAGGTCGATGTAATCCTTCCAAATCACTGGATATGAGATGTGTCAGTTTGACCTCTGTTTCTTAAACTCGTTTCTTGTTTTTGTGTGTGTAGTGTGAAGCTTGACATCAACCATGATCTGGCGTCATTGGAGGAAGGACAATTGCTCACTTGACATATTAAGAAGAAGATGAGGAAGAAGAGGACGGGTCATTCATATCATCATCACATCATCCAAGGGTGGTAAAGTGTGACCTACGTGAAAAGCATCATGAATAATACCGTACTGAGGATCCAACGTCGGTTAGACTCCAAATGGGTCAAAACCGATATGCAAAAGTTGCTGGATCCGGACGGGTTGACGCATCTGTGGAATGAAATGGTCAAAGACGGGGAAATCACGGGATCTTTCAGTGATGGTCTGCTTAATGCTGCTGGTATCACAGCCAGAAAAGGTAAGAGACAATTCAGATTCAGATGAGGAAATGTGTCATTGGTTGTCTGTTTATCTAGGCGAAAGTGGACATTATTACTGTGGCATGAGGGTTCTCAGTTGTCCATGTTGTGATGGAATATGTGGTCCTCAAAGCGGTTGTAACTGTGGACCATGCCAGAAACTGGATGCTGAAGAGAAGTCAAGAAGAATTGCAAGTTGTAATCCTGTAATAATCTCGTCCATGATTCACCAAAGTTGGACATGGGGGAAAAAGCCTAGTAAGTTAAGGTTCCCTGGCTGGAATCCTCTGATGAATGGCTTGTTTGGCAGTTCATAAACCCTGTTCCTTTTCCAGGTTCTGTTGAGTTAAAAGACTGTCTGGAAGCGTTAGTTAATGAGCAAAAATTCTCTGGATTGGATCATGCAAGTCACACGTTGTTCATAAAAAACTTGTGGATGCGACTTCTCATCAATTATCGTTTTTACGTGGCGCTTACAAATCACGACTTCACGTCTTCGAAAAGTCTAAAGACTAGAACCAATTCCACTTTGATATTGCGTGATTCGAAAAAACAAAGGTACAGATACTATATATGAGCCATTCACCATGAGTGTATACAAAAATATCTCTCTTATTGTGCAGGACACTAGTGAAACAGGAGGATGCAACTAGAGGACTAGCATTAGTTGGGTGTCGAGCTGCCTTAAATTTGGGATTTGCAGTGTTAAGAAGATCATGGCGAAGTGGAGAGGACGCAGATCTTTGTACCGGAATTTTACAAGAAACGCTCGAAGCTTTAAGGCTTTTACCAGTGGCATCCGTATTTGATGAGTCCACAGTAAATCCCATCTGGTTAGAAGCTGTAGAAAAGTCCGAAAAATTTCTTCAAAGTATTGCTTGTGGGTTAGTTATCTACAGAAAAGTTTTCTTTGTATTTATTATTTATTAATGGTTGCGGAAATTTTTCTGTAGTGACCTCGGCACCTCTAGTCAAGAGTCTTCTGTGCCGATTCCTGTAACTGATCAACATTTAGGCCTATGTATACTACTAGAGTTAGCTATTCAGAGAGGAAATTTGTCAAAATTGTTGGAATGCGTACTACTTTTACTACAACTGTGGCAGTCCCAACTTAAACCGTTAACTGACAACAGAATACCAAGGAAAAGGGTGGTTGCTCCTTTGGTTCAGTTCCTACGACGATTTGAAGCAATAGTGCCTTCTCAGAGTAAGATCTATTTTGATGCTGATGGCGAGAGACATGGACTACTGCATCCGCCAGAATTGGTAAGTCATTCGCCATGACATTTTTTACGATTTACACTTACTACTCGATTTGGTTTTTAATGTAGATGAGCGTCACGGACTCTTTTTTGCACTACAATAAATTACCAGACGATGATTGTCCTATAGATTTAAGGAAATCCGCTGTGTTTATAATGTCACATTTGTATCGGTTTGCTATGCCGTACAACCCCACGCCTATGTTTTGTAAGGTTGGTAATATTTTTTGAATTGCAGCATGTGAATTAATTTCCGAAAAAAGTTGGCCAGTTCTGAGTTGATTTGGTTTTCCAGATTCCATTACGTGGTCACTGGCAAGAAGTGTTTACCATGGGTTGCCTCGGGTGGGGTAGCATGCACAATGTTTGCGTAACTGGTCCTCAACAATGTGATATTCTTGCCGAACTGGGTGTCAAGCAGGTATCTTGTGCACTGCACATGTCTTCAACAAGGCTTTCTTACATAATTATGCGTACACGCAGATTGCCTGTTCGGAACGACTGCTACTAATACTCACACATTCTGGGAAGGTCTACACTATGTACTACAGTTCAGAAGCACAGGTATAGAGCATTATTTATTTACATGCCTACTGGTATTTGGTTTGAAAATTGAAAGAATTGTCCATCTACCTTTTTGCAGTGCCCTCAAGCTATTGAAGGGTTCGAAGGAAAGGAGATTACAAAAATTGCAACATTCCCTGACGGAAAGCATTATCTGGCTTTATCGTCTGATGGAGAGGTCTACTCATGGGGTAGTGGAGACGGTGGACGCTTAGGACACGGCGATACAAGTTGCAGAGATGAGCCAACAGTAATTGCTGCGTTATGTGGAAGACGTATAGTAAATATTGCCTGTGGCAGTACGTACAGGTGAGTAACCATTTAATGCAGTTGACATTGATGTTCATTGTCTGATGACACCATAGTGCCGCCATTTCGAAGGGAGGTCAGCTATTTACCTGGGGTAGAGGAACATATGGAAGACTAGGACACGGAAACAGCGATGACTTCCTTCTTCCTGAGCTTGTTTCGGCTTTGAAATGTAATTGTCGAAAGTATTTATTATGAAGGAATGCAGCTTACACTTTTTTTGTACAAAACAGGCGAGGATGTAGTGGACGTTGCATGCGGTAGCGGTGATGCTCAAACTCTTTGTGTAACAAGTTCTGGAAAGGTGTACTCTTGGGGTGATGGTGATTTTGGAAAACTAGGTACCTACTTCGTTTTGTTACTGAAACATTTCGAGCTAACTATTGTACCCTCGTTTATTGTTTCGACAACAGGACGCGGAGGAAGTGAAAGTTGTAAGGTTCCAAGATTGGTAGAAAAACTAGAAGGAGTTTTTGTGGAAAGTGTTTATTGTGGTGCTCAGTTCAGCTTAGCTTTGACGAGAGATGGACAAGTGTTTAGTTGGGGAAAGGGGGAACACTATCGCTTAGGTCATGGATCGGTTGAACACGTGCGCTTTCCCAGAAGAGTAGAAATATTGGGAAACAAAAAAGTCAAGACGTTATGTGTGGGATCAACCCATGTTCTTGCCTTGACTCAAGACAGGGAAGTATATGGATGGGGAAGAAATGAACAAGGCCAACTTGGAGATTTGTCTGGAACATATGTTGTTGAACCCAGATGTCTTCCAAGTCTACTAGGACATCATATAGTCGGAGTGGCGTGTGGTCCAAGCCAAAGCTTTGTGTGGAGCACCAACAATTGCTGGAATATTGAGCCCCATATCCAGTTTGTAGTAGATGTACAAGAAAAGACATTGTCGCATCTCAACAACATTCTAGAAAATGTGTGGAGCGACATTGATGGAGAAAATTGTACACCGCCGTGTCACGACAAAGAATGCATCGCTGTTTCTGCTCTAAGCCTCCTGAAACTACAGATTTATGCCATAATTAGTCACAATTTTGATCTCCAGGGTCTGGGAGTTGCTCCAGGCCAGACCTTGCTGTTAGCGTTGAAACATAAAATTGTCACTCTTGCTAGTCATTCCGGTGTTCATAACACAATCCAAGTTGCGGCACAGGCTTTGCTTCAAGTTGGATGGAGCTTATTGCTTCCAACCGCAGATGAACGAGCACGAGCTCTAACTGCCTTATTACCTCATGGAAATGTCGAATCTTCAGTTCCCTCTGGTCGTCGCTTTATGATAGACTTACTCGTCCTAACATTAACTTCAGATGGTGGGCTGGAAAATGCGCTAGAAAATGCAATCAAATCAGAAGTTAAATTCATCGGGAAGAATGCAGAAATAAAAAGTGCCAGTTTGAATATAAGAACCGCCGTCACTGTATCCATTCTTCCTATGGGGAGTGAACTGCTTACTGAGCAGGCCCGTTTGGAGATTCAAGGGAAGCACATGGCTGAGGAAAAGAAGTTAGGAAACGATGGAGTTAAAGTTGTAAAAGAACATTCTATCGCTTTGCTGAATTTAGTTAAGAAACTTATGAGAACTTCAACTGCGTCAATAGCTGCTCAATTAAACGTTTCTAAAAGTGATATTATCTCTCATTCGTGTTTTGGTGCCTCACAAAGTTCAGATATCCCTCTAAAGTCAACGTCAGCTCCGAAAGATCATCCACATTTTCACGTGGATCATCTGGCTCAAAAAGTTCCTTCGATTAATGAACGTCCTCCTGGTTTATCCCTCGTCCTTAGATTTCAGAGGTTGCTTATTGGAAAAGTTTTCTCCTATCAGTATCAGCTCCATAATGGAGAATTGGATAATGGTGAATTACACATGATCTTTTTCCGTCATAAGCTTATTTACATTTTGTTACTTTACAGAAAAAGACATGTTAGGAGCGGAATCGTTACTCCAAAAATATATGGTTTTACTCGTTGAGCATTTGAATGCTTCTATCTACCAAGCGTGCAGTGTCGTTACGGAAAACCAAGAGAGCTATGTTCGTGCCGGAAGTATTATTTCCAAAGACATACTGGGTAATTCTGAAATTAGCCCAATTACCTCCAGTATCCAGTTTCTTTTTTGTTTAAATTAACTAAGTGACTAATATTTTATTTATGGTTAATAGGGATTCTTCTTCCGGAGCTTCTCAGTTCGTTACTTATTTTAAGTATTGGAGTAGACGCATTCCCTGTCATTTACCAGTCCCCTTATACTGATGGAACTACTCCATCGAAGGAAAACGAGCTGACTCAACCTGTGATGAAGCCTGCTGGATTCGGGGAGGCCTTTTTACGTCGATCAGACTTTCTTGGGCCATTTTCCACTCTGTTAGATGCCTTAAATCAATTCAACAAGTTAGCCCCGGCCTGGGATAGAGACGATACGGAATCAATGGCATGGCCGGGAATCATAAGTAATGAAATAACTTCTGAAAATCAACAGGGATATTATGTGAATTATTGAATTTTTCCATTTTAGCACCACCACAAAATACAAGTCTCACTCAGACGCAAGAAGACTATCGAGTAGTCAGACAAGAAGACATAGATAACCACAACAAGGAGGGAGGATTGTGGGTCGTATACCGAGAAAAAGTTTATGATTTAAAGGCGTTTGAAAGCAGTCCTGCTTTTAAAACCGAATTATCATCGAATTCCATATCCTTAATTGAAGCATTCGAAGTCTTTAAGGAATCAGGACAGGCAAAGCTTCACCTAACCTGTTTCGAAGTTGGACAATTCTTAGGACAATCTCAGAATTCTTTACAAGTAGAGAATGGATAATAATTATTGTCATGAGGAAAATAAGCCATTGAAATTTTGCAGGTGTTGGATGTTTCAACCTACTCATCCCCATTGATGGATGTTGAAAGAGATTTATCACTTTTGCTTGGACTGGTCTGTAATGCTCTTATGAATAGTCTTCCTGTAGAACAGTGCGAACTAGACAGCAAAGATGTATTGTCCATGAAAATATTTCAAGGGGGTTTAGAGGTAAGGCCGTATAATAGAATTGTACTTCCAAACATTTTGCTAATTCCGTGTCTCAACCATATCAGGGCTCAGCAACAAGATCTCCATTTGTTATTGGTGCTGAAAAGTCACACATAAATGTAACAAACCAAAGTAGTGTTTTAGCTGGCGATAGTGGCAGTCGCCCTGAAGAACCCAGTAAAGAAAATTCTACAGAAAAAGATTGCCAAGTGGGATTCGAAAAATGGGAGAGTTTAGATGCTAAAAGCAGCGAGTTCATTCGTCATTTGGTCAATAATAATTTTAATGTGGGTAACAACTATAAAATCTGTGACGTGATAATGTTTCTAATTAATTGTGGTTATAATTTCAGGAAATATCTGTTCGCACATTTCTTGGAATGCTTGAGCGTCATGCAAAAGAGAGTCATCTTTTTGTCCACAAGGATTTTTCGTTTGACCATCCAGTGGAGGAAGTGGGGCGACTTCTGTTGGCAGTTTCTCTGAAACATTTAAATTTGTCGTGTACTGTTTATGGTTATATATTACGAGGTACCTTCTTAACATTCCTTGATGCCTGTTCTCGACTAATTTTTTATTTCTTTCTTCCAGAGATGGAAGGAAAAGGTCCCGAAACCTTTCCACCATTTCTAGTTGACGTGTTATACCAAATCAATCAAACTAAATGGAATCTAGTCAAACAGAAACAAGAACAAAATAAGTCATATCAAGATATATGTAAACCGGTCGTTGGTAGATGCCATTTTTTGTTACAAGAATTGAAATCGATAGACTCTCCAGAAGTTTTGGCATTTAGAAGACAGAATTTTCTTCCTGCCTATACAAGATGGAAGAGTGCTGTGAAAAAGATCCTACGAGACGTCAGATTGGTCAAGAATGCTACTCAAAGGACTTCTAGACCCGAAGACGTACTTAACAGTACCATTCAAAGCAGAAATACTCATTCATCTACTACTGCTCGCTCTCCGAAATCTAGCTTTAGTACTTCCACATTGATGACAGAAACTTTGGGCGGTGTTGGTTCAACACCCGTTCAAATTGAAAAGACTGAACTCAGTGAATCTCGCGAAAACAAGGAAATGAAAAATGATATTACTACTAGTCGAACTGACTTCGGGGATGATGACAACGTTGACAAAAGTTTTAATGCGGAAGAAAAATCTTCTTTCCAGACTGGCGAAAAAACGGAAGCAGTAAGAAGTAAACCAAATTTGAGGCCGTTGAGGAAAATCAGCAAACTACGGAAAAGACACTTTGTACCTGATGGATCGGATTTCAAAACGAGATTTTCAAATATTATAGCCTTTGTGACCGAATCAGGGGCGTCTAGCACTATTGAAGTAGACACAATTCGACAATCTCTCCTAATTCAGGTATGTGACTTAATCCTGTCATCAGTGACATTACCATCCTCACCAATTTTTATATTTGCAGAAGCGACGAGCTGAAATACGCTTGAAGGGAATTGAAAAAATTATTGAACTTTTGAAGAAAGAGACCTTACTCGCCTCTTCGAAGTACGCCATACTTAATGGATGGCAAGGAATTATTCACATGGGGTTGGAGAAACACAGCTTCTTGCCAAAGGCCGACGACGGCATATCTCAAAGCAGTTCTTACATCAAAGCTAAAATACTAATTGCACATTCTGAATTAGTGAGTTGGGCCTTAACGGAACTACGTCGAGTAACAATGGAATCTCATAATCAAACTCAATCAGGGAAAAAGAACTTGAGTGTACGATCAGCAAGAACTAAAGAAAATCTTAATACCCGTGACAGAATGGGACTGGGGACGTTATCCTATGCACGGTTCATCTTGAGCGTCATGTGTGTGCTATCGACAAGTTTACAAGGTTCCGAAACTGGGTGTTTGATATCCTGTGGACTCTTGTCTGTGGTGCAGTCATTGCTTTTGTGCATTGGACCTGATTTATCGTGTACACCCAGTAGCAAGTCTAAAAGCCCTTCGTTGGGTGTAGCATTTGAAGAAATGGTATATAAAGTGAGACCTCCACCACCACCTTTAAGCGGACCTGAAATGGCTTTGCTTATGAAAGTGGGAACGACCGTTGTTCGAGGGATTGATTGGAAATGGGGAGACCAAGATGGTATGACCCTCTTTGAATACAATTACAATTAACTTACTAAATGAATATTTGCTCTTTTTTAAAAGGAAATCCCCCAGGTGAGGGAAAAGTGGTAACTGAATTGGCCGAAGACGGTTGGGTACGGGTTCAATGGGAAAATGGCACAACAAATTCCTACAGGATGGGAAAAGAAGGAAAATACGACCTGAAAGTAGCAGATCCTCCTGTTCTACCAGACAGTGAAAGTGACTCTGAATCAGTGGATGAAGATGGAATGTACGAAATTTCTAGCCAAGGAAAACATCCTACCGCATTGCTTCGAAACTGTTGTATGCAGTTGATGAGAATTATTTCGATATGTGTTGGGCTTCATTCAGATTTTATGCAAAGATCTTCAGTCAGATCATTTGCCAGTTTGCTACGTCGAATAACCATTGTAAGTCGGGGCATTACTAATAAGTTGTCATATGATGTTGAGAAGTAACCATTTAAATATGACAATTTGTGCGTAATTTCAATGGCAGATGGGATGCGGAATTAGGGATGGTCATCAAACAGAAAAATACGCATTGTATCAACAGCAACACGAAGAGTGGGCGCATCTGGGTTTCATTCGAGCGATTGCTTCCTCGTTGAAGATATGTGAGGAATTTGCATCGAAGCCGTGGAGAGAAACTTGTTTAGAACTTATTGAAAACGCGGAACAAAACGAATTGGAGTTGCCAAAGCAGGTTGTCAACACGACGTTAACGTTATTGGAGAGAAATAAATGGTAATCTTATATAATAATCTGTTAGGTATTACTGCTGCGTATCCTTGAGGCAGTCTTACCAACAACCACCTCCAGAATTGTTGATCGCAGTTCTTGTTCTCAATTATTGGGAAGATTACTGAAAATAGTTGGTGCTAGAATTTTTATGATAGCAAAAGATCCATCGATCGAGAACGAAGGTAAGTTCGAATCACTGGTATATAGGAAAGAACTGGCAGTTATGACTATGACATCTTCTTGTTTCAGGGTACGTGCAAAAGTATGCTCCCCATTTGATGGCTTTGACAGTTCCGATGACAGCTCCACACAATAGCACAGTTGTTGAAGAATGCATTTCGTTGTTGCGGTTGATGCATAGTAATAATTGGAACGGTCCAATTAACAGTCTTCTGCTGGATAACATTTCAAGTCTGTTACAATTGTCCTTCCAAAATCCCGTAAGTGGATTTATGTTATTTTGTCTGGTAGTGACTAAATGCGACGTATTGTGGTTTAGTTGGAAATATCATATAATCCCCTTCAGTGTCTAATGGAGGAGGCTCATCGAGAATTATTGACAACAGCATGTTTAGCTGTTGTTGGAGGATTTGATTCGCGTTTAAGGATCGGTGGCGTCGCTGCAACAGGAGAAAAGGACGGGTTGCATCGACCTGGTCAGTCGGGAGTACTTTGTAGAATTAGTTCTGCAGGAAAGGTCTATGTTCAAAATGACTTTGGGGCTGTGAAACGTTTCCCTATATCTAACCTCACTGCGGTTGAAGATATCGCGTTTGATCCATTTTTGCTGCCAGACGCCGACGAGACGACAGAAATGTGGGTGGAGTTGTTGTCCCTGTCCGTCTTCAAAGTTCAAGCTCGTGCCTGGACTTTAAATGGTAATCTTGGAAACTACGACATCAATTTACCTTTGTTAACTCTTCAACTTCAACTATTTCTTGTGCTACGAGCAACACGCGCATTGTTCAGAAACCGTTCAGAGCTTAGAAAGGTCTTAAAACAAGTGTTTGTGGTTCCTATCAATTCATCAGCGGCGGACGTAGAAAATGAAGAAACCTCGAGCACAGATACAGGAAGCGTCGAGTTGGATTTGGTGATTGAAAAAGTTTTGACACGAGCTACTCAACCGTCACCGATAAAAGCTATTTTTTCTCGATCAGAGCTTGAGGAGGCTGTCGTTGCTCTTTTTCAGCACTTATTAACATGCTCTCAAAGATGTAGTCGAATGCAAGAAGTTGTTCCTGCGCATGAAATTGATCAAAGCTTGGAGTTAAGTAAACAGTGTTCAGTGCCGCCAAATCAAGTTATTCCAGACCTTCAAAAAAGTACTGGCAGTGATTCAAATGTCTCTGTGGCGCACAGCTATGGCGTCAAATCTGCTCGGTCTAATTCAAAACCTCAGAGTGCATCCCTTCCCTTTCCCTCACCATCCCTTGTTAAACAGTTAATGGAAATGGGATTCCCAAGAAAAATAGTGGAAAATGCGATAAAAGTGTTGTCTAATGAAACGTCAACTCCAAGCCCCGAATCAGTTGTTGGATGGTTATTGGAGCACCAAGACGTTGGGGACCTTATTTCACCTTTTGAAGCTGATGATAGTATACAAACTCAGTCATCGGCGGAAGTACAATATTCTGATTCCGATTCAGTTTCTGACGAGTTTGAAGATATTGATGCGTCCGACCATGACTGCTGCATTCAGCCAGAAATTTACAAAAAGAGCTCAGATTTTTCTGATCATCATGAATATACAAGTTATGTACGAGAACACATTGCTCCTGGCATGACCGTCAGATTGCTACAGACCTGTAATGGAGTTTGTGCCGGTGACTTGGGGAAAGTAATACAAGGTGATCGCCTGGCTCTGCAGGAAAATTCCGTTATTGTAAGTTGTTCATAGTTCATAATTTCTCAATAAGTTGAGTTTAGTACATTGCTGGCTGGTGGGGTTAAAGATTCCATGAGTAGCGTATTTGAATTTTGTTCATATTACTTTTTGTAGGTACATTGGCAGCAGCATGGAGGCAAAGAATTAGCGTGCTATGGAGATTTGGAACTGTTGGGGTATCCTTTGCCATTGGCACAGCCAGTACCTGCCCATATGCAAGATGGTACCTCAAGTGGAATCTCAAGTGTCCTCAGAGTTGGTGACAGGGTGAGATTGATACCGAGCCTCCCTTCATGTTCACAAAATAAAGTGACATCGGACACTGTTGACGAAACCGGCATTGTTACACACATTAAAGAACATAATGCAGTGGTGGACTTTCCGCGTCGGAAGGGACTCATTGTACCTATCAGTGACATTGTCATTGTTCCTGGCGTGCATCCAGGAATCACTTGTGACGGTTGCAACATTAGACCCATCAGGTACTGATCTAACTCCACTCACTTGTAGTAATTTTAGGTGACCTATTTTGTCTTCACCATATCACACATACATGACCTAATGATAATTTGCTCAATTCTTTGTTCGACGTTCAAGAGATTTCTTGTTGAATGAGTTGAATCTTAGTCGAAACTCCAAATGCGGCTTTAGTTTTTTGCTATAGACAGTCAGCGAATAAGTAGAAATAATATTCTGAATACGTAGACTTTTTTTCTCTAGTTTAGTTATTTATGTTGTTGATTTCTAGTGGACCCCGATTCAAGTGCAAGCTGTGCAGCAATTTTGATTACTGCCAAATATGCTTCTTCCATGGAACCAAGTCCCACCCTCACACCTTCATTCGCATCAATGAGCCTGGTGTTGCTTCTATCTTTGCTGGTAAGTTACTATTTAACTCAACATATAATTAAATTATGACTTGATTCTTTTCTTTCTTTGTTTGACCACATAGGAAAACCTGGAAGACATAAAGATAGCATTTCTGCCCCAACCGGCATGGAGAACACCGCCGTGTGTGTTCCAGGGGTGGTTGATGACTGGTCGAAATGTGTCAAGAATGTCACTGTGTCGTCTCTTGAAAGCTGGGCCCAAAGACTTGTGGATGGTAATCCGCTAACCTTTTGGCAGTCATGTGGGACACAAGGGAAACACTGGATTCTTTTGGAAATGCAATCAAACGTATTCGTTCAAAGTTTGCGAATGATGGTCAACCCTGAAGACGGAAGCTACATGCCATCTAGAGTGTCTATCAATGTGGGCAATTCTACAAGAAACATGAAACAGCTTTCGACGATAAACATGGGCCCCAATGCCAACACGGTACTTCTAAGCTCCGACTTAAAAGAATACTACAAGTATATCGAGATTACCATACTCCAGTGCCGAAATGGTGGAATTGACTGCCGAGTGCATGGTCTGAGCGTTACAGGTCGAATTCGGACTGACTGTGATGCACTCTTCAGTGCCTTCTGGTTCCTTGCTTCAGACGGAGAAGAAATGGATGAGCTGGAGGAGTCAAACGAAGTTGTTGGTGTCGTCGCCGGTCGTAGGGTCAACTGTGCTGATACCTCAACAAGTCAAGTTCGAAGAGACAACCCAGTAAAAGTTTTTGTGTGGGGATTAAACGACAAAGATCAGCTTGGTGGCTTGAGGGGCTCCAAAATAAAAATCCCCTTTTGCTCAGACATTTTATCCAGCTTGAAGCCAATTCATATAGCAGGAGGGTCCAAGTCGTTGTTCATCGTAAGCAATGACGGTAAAGTATTCGCGTGTGGAGAAGGTGCAAATGGAAGGCTAGGACTTGGTCATTCCAACAACGTCTCTGTGCCACAACAAGTCACTTCATTAGCTCCATATGTCGTCAAAAAGGTGGCGGTTCACTCCGGTGGTAAGCATGCAATGGCTCTCACCGTGGATGGGAAGGTGTTTTCTTGGGGAGAGGGAGAAGATGGAAAATTAGGGCACGGGAATAAATCAAATTACGACAAACCAAAATTGATAGAATGTTTCAAGTCCAAACGAATCAGGGACATTGCTTGTGGCAGCTCTCATTCTGCAGCAATAACCTCAAATGGCGAACTTTATTCCTGGGGATTGGGGGAATATGGAAGGCTAGGACATGGTGATACTGTAACTCAGTTTAAACCTAAAATGGTATGTAGAAATTACGAATTAACTTGACATGTGTATCATCTTTGTTTAACTTCAAACTATTTCAGATAGAAGCGCTGGAGGGCAAAAGAGTTATTCAAGTGGCGTGTGGGAGCAGAGATGCCCAAACGCTAACGTTAACGGAATCTGGACAAGTTTACTCATGGGGAGATGGTGATTTTGGAAAGTTAGGAAGAGGGGGTAGTGATGGTTGCAACACTCCTTGCAATGTTGAGCGCTTGAATGGCCTAGGGGTTATCCAGATTGAGTGTGGAGCTCAGTTCTCCTTGGCCTTAACAAAGTATGGTCAAGTTTGGACTTGGGGGAAGGGAGATTATTATCGACTTGGACACAGTGTTGAGCAGCATGTCAGAAAACCCACTGTTGTTGAAGCGCTCAGAGGAAAGAAAATCATTCACGTCGCCGTAGGAGCATTGCACTGTGTAGCTGTTACTGACAGCGGCCAGGTGTATGCCTGGGGAGACAACGACCATGGGCAGCAAGGTAAACACAGCGGCATAGACTGGCAACCCACTTTTAATAATCAATCACTTTATTCATTTTAAGGAAATGGCACTACCGTGGTCAACAGAAAACCAACGTTGGTACAGGGCTTAGAAATGGTCAGAATAGCCAAAGTTGCATGCGGTTCGTCACACAGTGTAGCGTGGACAGGGTTTGAAAATTTGTCCCCTCGCACGAATGAAGCAGTGTTATTTCCTGTGCCCAGAGATCCGTTAGGAAATTATATGCTTGGTAAATTTGAACGACTGTGTCAAAACACCACTATTCGATGTTTTAGTAATAGTAATGACTAATGAATTGCAATATCTTAATTACTGTAGGCAAAGTTCCAGAGGAAGAACCAGTTTCGAATCAAGATGGTTCAGGGGAAGAAACCATTCCAGCCGTTATATCAATGACCACTTCAGTGCATTCTATTACCACCTCTCCAACCGAGACGCCAGCGCCAAGAGCGGCTACTTCATGTGAATGTTCATTCAAACAGGAGCAGAGCAGAGATAATTGTGGGACCAGAAGACCGGTTCGGCCGTCACTGGCAAAAATTGTCCTTTCTCTTCAAACCTTGTCCTCACAACATCAGGCATTATACCATATTTTAAATGCATTACAAATTCTCAATGCCAGAGAGGCCATCGTCGCCGCCTTGTTGCCACCTTCAGCCACTACCACAAACCGAGAAGGTATGGGTATAACAATTAATGCACAATGGCTTGAGGTGTGTAATGTAATTGCATCTTAATTTGTTTACTGTAGGTCAATGTAATACTCGACGAACGAACAAAGAACTTGACTCAAACCTGGATTCCCTCATTACGTCACCTTCCTTATCAAGTATAGTTAATTCAGTTGACGCGTCAGGCAGCAAAGATGATTATGCTGAGGGAGGTGTAGAGGGTCCTGCGGATGGAACGCTGGACTTCTTTGTAAGCTCTCTTTATATGCACAAGGCAAGGGTACGGTGGTGGACCTTGCAGATGTATTTGAGATAAGAATAAGACCCCGTTTCATATTAATATCATAGAATGGAGGCTTAAGCCCTGAGGCAGAATGGAATGGGATGCCGTCGTCAACAAGTGCAGCCGGTACTTCCGCCGGGCCTGGAAGCTTCTCCTCCAGACTGTCTCAGCTAAGTGACAGTGAGCAGTCGAGTGTTCTTTGTGCAAATTTAACCTCTGACCAAGAGGTATGTGTCGTAGCACCAAAACACAAAGGCATTTTAATTTTAAAACAATATTGTCTTTACAGGGCTTTAACAGTATGCAGTTCATGGATTATGTGGAAAACTTTTGCGACAGCCAGCAGCGTGATACGGAATTGGAATTCCTGTTTTCTCCTGAGGATGCATGCATTTTAGTGGATCTGCTAAAGCTTGGTGTTGCTAATCGGGCCGGGAGGAATGCAAAGGAAGCTATCGCTGGGGTGTTGCAAGGTATGAAGAAGGATCTCTTAGTTTCTCTTGACGGAACGTGATGCCATGCTTAAATTGGGTAATTTGTAAACGTAGAGTTGAGTAAAACGCAGCCGGCGGTGCAACATTTACTTCTGGAACTGTGCATAACTGAATTGGAAGATGTAGCATCCGACTTAGAATCCCCAAGACTTTTGCCTTTGCCCGTCGTCCAAGAAAGTAGCCATCCGTACAGCGATAACTCGTTTTTAATGGGAAAAGTGAAAATTCCAGGTAAATTTACTCATGAGTTGTTGTGTCGAGTAAAATTTGCTATTGTCTGTGTAGGAGCGGAGGCTTTGCGATTAGAATTTGATCCACAGTGTTCAACAGAACGACGTCATGACCTTTTGAAGATAATGGATGGATCTGGAAGAGTAGTGACAGTACGATCAGGAAGAGACGCCAGTGAATGGAGATCAATTCGTGTCACAGGTAGACGTCATTGCAATTGTTTAACTCAATTCCGGTGTGTTGTTAATCAATAATTTTGGTTACAGGCGATAAGATAATGTGGAAGTTCAACAGTGACAGCTCAATCAATGGATGGGGTTGGCGATTTACTGTATTTCCCGTCATGCCTACGTTTGGGCTCAATGATTTGTTGTCGGATAGAACCGTACTCTCAAGACCGTCAATAAACATTGTAATGTGTTTGTTGGAACAACAGCTTAATATAGAAGCAACTGACAAGGGAATGCAACTTGCATTTCGACTGGTTTCTGCCCTCGCCTCCTGCGCCCAAGTATCCTCATTAGGAGCAAACGAAAGAATGTGGGCTCTACAAAGACTGCGAAAATTGCTAACGAGTCTCCCGAATCCTGCACCCAATACAACTCCAAGCCTTGTTAGGATGCAGTCAGCAGAAATCTCAAGGTCTAGGAGACTGAGTACCTCCGAAGACACATCCAGCATAATGACAAGTAGCCTGTTGGCCTCGGGGAATTCGTTTATTGATGTTATATCTCTCGTCTCTTCATCCACTTCACTTCCTGTTACTGGACTGAGGGGCCTGCCTGACTTGTTACTAAAACAGTATGACTATGAAGAACCTGTGGTGCGGTCTGGAAAACACCTTCTGTTTAGTCCTTTTTTTAAAGTAAGTACTTACTTTTATACCTTACATCAAAGGCATATGTTTAATGACACAATTCATCTATTGTATGTAGGTTTTGGCAGCCCTTGCATGCGACTTAAAAGTTGACATGCTGCCGGGAATTTGTGAAAGTTTCCGGTGGTCGTGGTTTAAAAAATATTGCGTCGCTGCTCGTGTGACGTGTAGCTTGTTAAATCGAACAGAACTTCCACCAGCTTTCATCGCAGAAGTTTCAAAGAAGTTAGGTGAAATGGTGCCTGATGATGAGCCTATAAACGAAGAATACTTAAGCCATGATTTATTCAAACAAGAACATGATGAGCAGCTTCTGCAGTGGATTCACAGACACCCAGAGAGCTGGACTTTGTCGTGGGGTGGTACAGGTACAATATATGGTTGGGGTCATAACCATCGAGGTCAGTTGGGAGGGGTAGAGGGAGCAAAAGTGAAGGTGCCAAATCCTTGTCATAACCTTTCTGGCTTACGTCCTATTCAAATCGTTGGCGGCGAACAAACATTGTTCCTTGTTACGGCCGATGGGAAAGTGTTTGCCACTGGCTATGGTGCCGGAGGCCGACTTGGGATAGGAGGAATTGAATCTTTGTCTGCACCAACATTGCTGGAATCGATACAGCATGTGTTCATCAAGAAAGTGGCTGTTAATTCCGGAGGGAAACACTGTCTGGCACTGTCGAGTGATAACGATGTGTACTCATGGGGGGAAGGAGACGACGGGAAACTTGGGCATGGAGATAAAAGGTGGTTTGTGTTATAACTGCGTTCCTTAAAGGCTAGTTGATTAATGATTTTTCCAATTTGTAGCAATTGTGATCGTCCAAGGATAATTGAGTCCCTTTGTGGTAAGGATATTGCAGATATTGCTTGTGGCGGTGCTCACAGCGCAGCTTTGAGTGCCCGAGGCGAGCTATATACATGGGGAAAGGGACGATACGGTCGGTTGGGTCACGGTGACGGAGAAGATCAACTTCGACCGAAATTGGTACTATTTTGTTTATCTTTTCCATATTTGAACTTGAGTTTGAGTCAATATTTTTTTGAATAGGTTGAGGCTTTAAAGGGGTACAAAGTAATTGATGTGGCTTGCGGTAGTGGTGATGCTCAAACGCTGTGTATTACGGACGACGATTCAGTATGGTCATGGGGAGACGGCGACTATGGAAAACTTGGAAGAGGGGGCTCAGATGGTTGCAAGGTTAGTTTTACTACGGCAGCAATTGTGCCAGGGTAATTTGCTGAGTGCAACTTTTTTGTCCAGGTGCCAATGAAAATAGACTCCTTGTGTGGGCAAGGTATTGTAAAGGTGGAGTGTGGTTCACAGTTTTCAGTAGCTCTGACTAGAGCTGGTTGTCTCTATACTTGGTGAGTCGTTTGTTCGAGTAATATATTGTTTCACTTACACTTATCGTGTTTTCTTAGGGGTAAGGGCGACTACCACCGATTGGGTCATGGAACTGATGACCATGTAAGACGCCCTAAGAAAGTGGCCGCGCTTCAAGGAAAGAAAGTAGTTGTGATTGCTACGGGGTCACTCCATTGTGTGGCGTGTACGGAACAAGGGGAGGTGTACACTTGGGGAGATAACGATGAAGGACAACTCGGAGATGGAACGACAAATGCCATTCACCGGCCCCGTCTAGTAATGACGTTACAGAACAAGAAAATTAATCGTGTCACTTGTGGTAAGTTGTAACCACTATTTAGCGAGATTCATTTATATTTTCATAATGACCAATGTATGCGCACCCTTAGGATCGGCACACACCCTTGCCTGGAGCACCAGCAAACCTTCAACAGCAAGTCGTCTTCCTCAAGAAGTTCCAATGGAATATGACTTGCTAAAGGACATTCACATTCATACCTTGCGAAATCGCCTAGTTCTCCTTCATCATTTCTCTGACTTGTTCTGCCCCAGCGTTACGATGTTTTTGCTTGGACACGAAGCGTGTAGTGAAGGAGTGGTGAGCTTCGACACCAATAGGTTGAGAGGGCTGTTGGTGTCGTCTGCAAAAGAAGCAGCGTTTCGTAAAGTTATACACGGGACAATGGTTCGAGACCAACAATGTGGCCCCGTCATTGAATTGAATAGAATCCAAGTGAAGAAAGCGCGTGGGAAAGGCGGACTTGCTGGTCCTGATGGAATTAAATCAGTCTTTGGACAATTGGTATTAAAGAGCCATCTACTCTCTCAAGAGGCCTTGTTCCTACCGCATAGGGTGTGGAAGGTGAAGTTTGTTGGGGAAAGTGTGGACGATTGTGGTGGGGGCTACAGTGAGAGCATAGCAGAGATGTGCGATGAGCTGATGAATGGTTCTCTTCCTTTACTTATGCCAACGCCAAATGGAAGAGATGAGGCCGGCACCAGCAGAGATTGCTATCTTCTAAACTCGGCTGCCAATTCTTTGTTGCATATGAAAATGTTCAAGTTTTTGGGTGAGAGCATTTTGTGTACAACACAACGAGCACAATAATACAAATTCATTTATTTCAGGAGTGCTTATGGGTATCGCAATAAGAACGGGAAGTCCACTCAGTTTAAGCTTGGCAGAACCCGTTTGGAAACAATTGGCTGGAATGCCTTTGAGCACTGTTGACATTAGCGAGGTGGATCGTGACTACTTGCTCGGTTCGAAATTTATCTGGTGCTTTAGATTCAGACAGTAATATGGAAAATGTTCTGTTTAGGTTTGCGCTATATTCGAGACATCGAAGGAGAAGATCAATTAACATTATTTGAATATCCATTCACAACACAATCAGCGGCAGGTCAAGAAGTTCATCTGTCTGCTTTACACACGAAAATTTCAGTGGAAAACAGAGAAGAATATTATAATCTTGCAGTCCAGTATCGGTGGGTTGCACACAATATTTTTTATATCTTTTATCTTTACGGGCATAAAATGCATGGTCAATTTTCAGGCTCCATGAGTTTGACGAAGTTGTTGCAGCAGTGATGGAAGGGATGTCAAAAGTAGTTCCAGTTCCATTGCTATCACTCTTTACGGGTTTCGAATTAGAAACAATGGTTTGTGGGTCGCCTGATATCCCTCTTGGCCTGTTGAAGTCTGTCGCTACTTACAAAGGCATAGACCCTGGAGCTCCTTTAATACAATGGTTCTGGGAAGTGATGGAAGACTTTACAAATCAAGAGAGGTCATTATTTTTGAGATTTGTGTGGGGAAGGACGAGATTACCTCGAACAATTGCTGATTTCCGAGGCAGAGATTTTGTGATTCAGGTACCTTTTGAAACACGATGGTGTAATGTTGCGAGTGTTGCTTTAACCCAATGTTTTTCATGTTCATACAAGGTAATGGACAAATATAGCCCACCGGATCATTTTCTTCCAGAAAGTTACACGTGCTTCTTTCTTCTAAAAATGCCTCGTTATTCTTGCAAGGTAATCCATGTCGAAGGCGCATAAATTGATTTGGATAACTAATTGTTCTACTAACTTTTCAGTATGTGCTCCGGGATAAACTGAAGTACGCTATTCATTTCTGTAAATCTATTGATACGGACGAGTATGCCAGGGTAGCTATCCCCGGAACAGAAATTCACCTTGAAAATAATGTTGTTGAAACAAACGACGAAACCGACGATGGATTAACGGATGAGGAGGAAATATATTACCCTTTTTTGGCAAGGCCACAGCGGTCACCTAGAGTTATGAACCCCCGTTTACCACCTGAACTGGAGGATGGCGACTCCCCTTAACCTAGGGGCTCCTTTCAACTCTGAAAAATTTAATGTCTTCGTATTAATCTAGTTGCATTATGAATTGAGTGAGTTGACTATTTATACAGAACTGTTTTTTTTATTTACCCAGATTAGAACTTTAACAGACTCTCGTTTTTACCACTGCACACTCAGGGGCAGAGGGGTGACCATTACGAAAACACGAGCTTATGAAATTACTTAAGAATACTAGTGAAAATTGTGAGACCGATGATAATCGTAATCGATTTAATGTACATTCCTTCCTTACTCTGTATCTTGAAATGCCATATATGTAATCGCTGAATGCAATATTTTTATAATTTTTAAAGACGCCCATCCCCCTTTCGATATAGCTACTGCCAGTTATTTTTATATGCCACGACGGTCCTTCAGTCTTGTCTCTGATACACCCTTTAAAACTGTTGGCATGTTGCAGGCAGTGCTGCAGCTCTCTATCTCTCTTTCTCTCTCCATGTGATAGCAAAGACTTTGCCTCAACATTCTGTTACCATTCGTGGGCGTTGTTGATGAACTCCACTTTCTCTTTTTTGGATACTCTGATATTTTTAAGTTCTATGTTCCTTGATTGACGTAATTTACAGCGAATTGAATCATTTTGATTGCAGTAATTGTGTTCATTTGCAAAAGGTGCTTCTATGTCATACTTACTAAACAATATGTGTTGAGAGGCACATTTGATGACTACATACAACTATACCAAAGTAATTATTGGGAACGCTCTACATTTACAATTGCACAAGACCGAAGTGCTATGCAAATAAAACTAACTCTGTTCAAGTACATAAAATGAAAATGTTGCTTTTTAATCGTGTAAAAATAGTAAGTAAGCCAGCATACAAGTTACATGAGGAGACGTTCATCCCTAGACGTGCATACAGTTAAAATACGTAATTTTGCTTCTTTACATCAAGATAGCTCATGGTCTAATCATTAAGTTGGTACATTTCAATTTTGTTTTCGAATCGTTTTAGCAATGCATTTTTTAAAAGCCGAGATTTTGCATAGATTTTAATCAGAGTTATTATCATCTTCCTCTTCGCCCTCGGAATCACTTTCCTTTCCACGAATGTTGCGACCTCGAAGGACTTTGGTGTGACGCTTCTCTTTGGGTCTGGAATGCTCGGGTGGATTGTGCTTGTCACCCTCGTACTCAATCACGTCTTTGAGAGACAGTCGCCATTCCAACATTTCCGTTTTGAAGTCATCCCTGTTTCCCAAATCCGTGAATCCAACAACTCGGTCGATAATGATGTTACCCTTCAAGAGCAGGATTGTAGGCAGCACTCGTACTTGCAAGCGATCTACAAACACACAGAAACAATTATTATCAATGCAGGTCACTTCAAGAATGCAATTGAAAATGAAATTCTGAATTACCACAAAGGAATGGACTTTTTTCAGCATTGATTTTGCAAAACCGTGCTTCCAAATGTTGAGCGGCCATCAGTTTCAAATGATGATCCACAATCTTGCACCTCTCCGTCGTCGAACGGTAAAAATGGACCACGAATCTGTCAGACTTTTTACCCGCATCGAAGAAAGACTTTTCATCTGGAAGTTCCTCGTAGGATCCATGACCCTGATGACCAAATAAACTCAATTACACACACACACATCCGATCCCCCTTTTCTTACTATGTAATGAAATTAAAGTGCTCTTACCAACTCCCTCCAAACTTTTTCCTGCTCCATGCGAGCCTTCCTCTTTTTCAAAATGTCATCTCTGATGGACTGAAGATCATCCACTTGGAGGGAATTAAACTTGGCCAGTTCGTCATCCACATGAGCCTCCAACTTTTCCCCAATCCGCTGCAACTGCTCTTGAAGTTTCCCTTCCATTTCCTCAAAAAAAACTACCTTCTCTTTATCTTCGGCAAACCTGGAAAAGACAACAATACGACTTGTAATTACGAATGCAAGTATTTGAGTTATCTTTGGACTTTTACCGAAAAAAAACTATTGTCCACCAACTTGACCTGCCGTGGTGGGTAACGTGGACGATGAAAGGAAAGATTGAAAAATTAATATTTTCCAACAATAAATTGTTTACGTGTGTCGTGTGGGCGGAGGAGAAGGCTTATTGATGAGTGAGACTCAGTTCCCGCAGACAGATTCCTTCCCACACGTGAGTCGTCTGGCATCAAATGGCTGAAGCAAGAGCCAACCACATCACCCCGTTCAACACTAACACACACACCTGAGAGGCCTTTATTCTCATCCTTTTTCCTAAAATCTAGAGAGTCAAGTCGAGTCGAGCATGGGC
This sequence comes from Isotomiella minor, assembly GCA_034696445.1. Classification (NCBI taxonomy): domain Eukaryota; kingdom Metazoa; phylum Arthropoda; class Collembola; order Entomobryomorpha; family Isotomidae; genus Isotomiella; species Isotomiella minor. Next base: position 22,275 of record JAQIWU010000482.1, read on the forward strand.
AAATTATTTTTTTTGGAGAAAACCACCTGCTCAACAATTAATTTAAAAAATAGTTGTAAATTGAGTTGGTTTTTGGGCCATTTTGTGTTCAGTAATTAATTCCAAGAGTCCGTGACATCATTCACGCCTTCTTTCTTTTTTCAAGGTTTCGTTGGTGCCTTTTTAATTCTTTATTTGCCTACTTTAATACTTCAAGTGTTGGAGAGGAAGGAGGGCTCCTCAGTTTATTATAGACACTTGTATCAGTTAGTCAACGAAGCCACAAAAAAATAGAGAATGGCCACCAAGAATTGTCCACAGTGCAGCAAGCAGGTAAAATCCTTTAATGAAGGTCTTTTTAAAGTATAATAATAATAATTCTTCTTTGTACCTTGGCTCAGGTTCCTGTTGCATGTAAGAAATGTGGGTGTGGACACGTATTTTTTGCAACTCGAAGAAGTGCTACCAATCGAGAGAACACTGAGGCGGGTGGTGGAGGTGGGGGTGGAGGAGGAGGAGGAGGTGAGGACATGCCAAACTCTCCGCCGGACGAATCTAAACCTACAAGACGGTCTGGGCGCGTGACCCGGGAGCGACCTAACTTCTATGATGCTTTACAATACGAGAACCAAACGCGCAGGGTGAGTGTAAGACCTTTAATGCATTATTACTCTTTTCTTTTGTCTTTTCTGCTCAACGGTTGTTGGTCAAGGAATTTGAAATGAAACGAAATCGCTTTAGAAGAAACCCGTGTAGTTGTATCAATAATGACGACTTAGACTATTAATTTAGGCTGAAGAAGAGAAGGAAAAGTCCAAACAATTGGATGGCACGTTTCCTCACGTCTTTGTTACTGTTGGGTCTACCCGATTTGACGAACTCGTCAACCTTCTTGTTCAGGAGGAGACGTGTGTTCAAGTGTTGGCCAAGTGGGGAACGGTTCGTGTCATTGTGCAAAAAGGAAATAGCCAAGTCCAGGTAGCAGAGTCCTTTACTAAATGTGGAATTGAATTCCAAGTGTACGACTACAAACCTTCCATATCGGAGGACATGCAGTGGGCAGACGTCGTCATTTGTCATGCTGGAGCTGGGACAACCGTCGAAGCAATAGATTTGAAGAAAGCAGTGATCGTCATTCCGAATAGACATTTAATGGATGATCACCAATTGGAGCTTGCAGGGCGACTAGTGGATGGGCAGCATGCAGTTTTGTCATCCATTCCCAACTTTTACAAAGACGCAAAGAAGTTAAAGAAGAGTTGGTTCAAACCACTTCCTGAGAGAAAAACACAAGACTTTGTCAACTACTTGAATAATGTTGTTCTTGGAACTTCGACAAACAAGGATTCAGAATAAAAACAGTTCTTCATAGCGATTTCGTTTCATTTCACAAATGTTTTAGAGCAGTTGACCATACTTCTTCTTCTCCTTCTTTACCATACAGCCTTCTAACTCAAAATTTGTACTATTACAGCAAAAGCAGCTTCTTCGGCAAACAAAACAGGGTAAATCCGAGGAACAAGAGGAGGTGTCTGATGAAGCTGAAGTGAAACCTACTCCCACGACAACTCGCAGTCAACTAAGTCAGGAAAAGTCTACAAAGGAGGTGAAGCCAACGGTGGCTGAACCCAAACCGAAGCGGCGACGAGGGCGTCCTCCAGGCATCACTGGGCGCAAGCCAAACCAGGGAGTCAAAATTACTACAACGAGCTCTGGTAGTAACACCAACACCATGAAAACTAGGCAAACGTCAGGAAACGGTAACAATGGGAATGGGAACGGCCCCCAGTCTCCAGTTAGCGAATCTGCATATGAAGCTGCTGACCAAGCTTTGCTTTCTACTGTCTCAGCGGAAAAGGCTCTGCAGTATAACATCGTTCTTCAAGACATTAATAGCAAGTTACATCGAGTTAGTTGGAGGCCATAGTAAGCCGGGTTCTTCCAATTAAAAAAAAGCATCAGGTCGCTCAATAAGACTGTCTTTCCTCTTTAGTGTAATCAACAATATGTTTCTCTCATTTCAAAGTCACTGTATCATGTCCAAAATCGTATTCTTACGATATATTTCTTACTAATGTGTACAACATTCCCAAAAAACATGCATATTTTCATACTATACAACCTTCACCTACCAGTCACTTTTGCGAATAAGCTAATTAAGCTGCATTTACAGCAAACACTATGTATTTTTAGTACTCTACGACTAATGTCCTACCACTTAAACGTTTGTCATACCGGAAAATATGGCCATCCATTGCCAACTTTTGTAATGAAAAATGGAGTCGTTGTTGTTACCTTGAAAGTTTCTATACAGAAAACAAATGTATGTATAAAATGGTATCTTGTAATGAACATTACAATAAAGGAATACAAATTGAAACTGTTACTGAGGTAAACTGTAGATTACGCAGATTGGAGTTGAACAAAGTTTCCATAAAAAATTGGCGTAGCTATGGCGAATTTTTGCGAAAAGATACGGAAACCCGGGTTTTGCTTTCACGTTGTATGTATTTCAGATCAGGTCTACTTGTGTGAAGAAAGATTGGGCTTTCTTTCATCATTCTCCTTCCTTGTGGAATGAGTTGACTCAGGAAGGAGTGTGCCAATGTAATTTTGCAGAAAAGGATGTAATATGAGAGCTGAATGAAAGGAACTGGCTTGCTCTACACTCGTCTTTCTCTGGACATATAGCGTGGGTTTTTAGTATTCGATCTGGTCTTTCTTCTTTTCATGATGTATTATCCACCCGTGCAAAAAGGTTCCTTTGCAAAAAGCTTTCTATAGTCAGAAAGAGACGAAGCTCGGTCACGGAAAGACATTGCCGATTTGTAGGTCTCTCTGCTTTCTCCACTGCACAGCATGAGCGAGCATACCATAGCCAATGCTATAGCAGAGAAAGCAAGTCCTTCTTTTTGTGCACCATCGTTTTCTTGTTTGATTTCAAATTCTGGATGACTCACCGCAACAACGTGTGTCCATCGTCCAACATCTAGTGCCCCTTTTAATTATCATCAGCAAGGGAACAAGTCCGTTGGTAGGGAAAAGCAACATCACTAGAGACAGTTTCGAAATATTCTTGACTTTGTCTGGAAGCAATTATAAGTAATTGCTGACTACATGCGGGTAAGTGAAATTCATACTTCCTCTTTTTAGGTAATCAGTAGAATGCACAACGCATTTCATTCTCCTCATGTCATGTCATGAGTCAGCTTCTTTATCATCATGAATGGTGAACGTCATGACTTCATTATGTGCTAGTGTTTGCCATCATGGTTTTGTTTTAACATCAAGTTTTACTGTCGTCAAAAATTGGCAAATGACCTGTAGGTGTACAATTTCATCATGTGGCAATGGAGAGTGACGCTGGGCTTTAGGTTTGGCAGCGTGCCACTTATAACAAAATTAATGCCGTCTTCAATTAAACTTACATCCAAAACTATACAC
>JAQIWU010000483.1:0-25665 GCA_034696445.1 Isotomiella minor
TAACCAATTGAACGAAGTACAAAAGTCTTTTGTGGATTCTGCATTGGAGTTTGAGCCAAGTTTGAATATCGAGTCGGCTCTTAAAACCTTCAGCTTGCATCAGACAAAAAAGGAAGAAGAAGAAAAAGCAATTCTCAATTCACTTTTGACCCTGTCGGCTTGCGTAATTTGTAAGACTTTACAACATCTCAGACCAACGTGCTCTCTTCACGTTCACACTCAGTCGAAAGGAGGATATCTTATCTAGTCCCTGTCCACTCCTGCTAATTACTAAGAATGGTAAGGTTTTTGCAACTGTGGTTAATTTATGGTGAGGCCATACATCCATGGCCTCACTTTCTTGTGGTGACCGGCTAGGATAATGTCAGTGACATGACAAGGATAAGCAATTTAATGTATGGTGTCCTTTTTTTTTGTTGTAGGCAGCAGCAGCCGCTCGAGCCGTGCAGTCCTTGTCCAAGAGGATCCTTCCCCTCTTTGACCGTGTCTTGGTGGAGAAGGCCGAGGCCGTGAGTAAGACCAAAGGGGGTCTCTACATTCCGGAGAAGGCGCAGGGGAAGGTGGTCACTGGACATATTGTCGCTGCAGGGCCAGGAGGTAGAAATGAGGTAAGTTGTAAATACATTGTACGAGGCCTTATTGACCTTTTATGTTTGTTTTATTTAGAGGGGTGAGACTGTTCCTCTCTCCGTTCAAGTAGGAGACTCTGTTCTGCTCCCAGAGTATGGAGGGACGAAGGTGGAAGTGGACGAGAAGGAGTACTATTTATACAGGGAACATGACATCCTTGCCAAACTTCAAGGATAGTCAAGAGATTTAAAAATAGCAATAAGAAATTGTAGAAGCCATAAAATCAATTGAAGAGCAGTCTGACGTGTAGGTCATCAAATCAAAGTTGTCTTTTCTTCTTCTTCGTCTTTTTTGACTTACCATCTATAACTTTTTTACGAAAGCTTTCTTGTTGTTTAGTCGTAATGTAGATAAGTAGTGGTAAAATTGATAATCATAATTGTTACTTTATACTTTATTGAAGATGTCTCCCATTCATCAATAAAGATAAAGACAGGAAATGAAAATTTAAAGTAGAACGAGTTCGGTTTTTTAAAGATGAATTGTTCATACATACCAAAATGCATTGTTCATTAATTTACTTCCTTGAGTATGCAGGTTCAATTGTCCTCGAACTCATTACAAGTTATTTCCTGTCTCGTGTAAGTATGCAGTTTGTCACTTGTCCTTTTTTGCTTTGGTGTTTCCGGTTGGTGGTGGACGAACTTACTGAAATGTTCCACCGGCTTTTAGTCAAAGCACTAATACTAATAATAATAGTATTAGTCTTAGTCATCGCTTGGCTTTCCAGGTAAAAAGCCCAGGAAAGGAACAATGGTAGAGAACTATGAGGATTGGAGTTGTTCGGTTCCAGGAGAGTTCGGGAAATCCGGAGTATAAAAGAGAGAGTTTTACCGGTGGTGTGAGCCAATAGCAAATATGTAGTGAAAGTGGGGGTTATATAGATAGAAAGGTCTATATGGGCTGACGTGAGTGGGCAAATATGTATACGAATACGAACTAGTTTGCACTGCCACTTCCAGAAGCACGTTGACTTTGGATTCCTACACAAATCCTTGAGGAAGGACAAAAGACCTCTTAACAAACAATAGGAGATGGACACGGGTGTGGTTCAAGAAATTGAGTCCTCCGTGGCCGTCATCTTCTTCATTGAGTCCTTCTTGCTAATCTATCAAATCCTAAAGGAGTCATTCCCATATCCTTCGTGGTTGGTGGTGACATAAAACTTTTTTTTAAAAGGTGAACAGTTTTTTCCTCATATTCGGCTCTGTGTACTGCTAGGACCCCGGCAGTACTTTAGTACTCTGCTAAAAGGTAAGACAATCAAGAAATAATGCTTTGCCTATACCCTACATTTGTTGCACTAGCGTAGAAAATGAAATGCTTTTGTTTCTTTGATTAATCAAGACCAAAGTTACTGACTAATCTCACAATACCCCGACCTCTGTCCATTACCTAGGACTTTGCAGAATTCATCTATTTGACCAATTTGCTTTGTTTTTAGACTTGATATAAGAACCAATCAATGAAAATGAAACATGGTAATTACACCCGAATAGAATCGAACGTCCTTTCTCAAGGGCAATAATAATATTTGAGTCCAGTAGTTCAGTTCATCCACGGCGTTCTGTTTGTGGTTTAGAATTAAGCTATATCAGATAGCAAGGAACATATAGCTAATAATAACACAACAAGTTGGTATTACATGAATTGGGAAATTAGGTAATTACGGTACGAGGTAAACTTCCCATCCATGTTAAAGTATGGTTCCAGAACCTTTTATCATGTTCATATACCATTGCAATTTGGAGCACAGCATGGAAGACAATTACTTTTAACTGCAGAGCAATATCAATTTCAGTGATCTCATTTAGTAGCTCAAAGCTATAGAAAGGGACCCTAATGGAACATTACATTTGTTTGTGTATGGGGTCAAAGGCCTGACGAGAAGGCCGTCGTCGGTAATTCTCCATACATCATGATCATTTTCCATCGCCCTGATTGATATAATATATTTTACCTGCCTTGAGTGCAAGGTGACAGGCTTGACGTAACGGGACAATCCAACATAATGTCTGTGTTTGATTTGAATGAATCTGTCTAAATGGAAGAAAGGAAAAGCTGTACGATTGACGATGATAGTTAGATACTAGATACGAGATGTACGTGCGGTTAAGTAAAAGGCAGTGGGCAAGTCGTGTTCAGTCTCAGTCAATATTTTGCTGTTCAGAGGTGAAGTTGACGGGTGTGAGTGTGAAGCGAGGTCTTTTACTTGGTTGTTATAAATATTGCACTGGTATTGGTTCAAAGTTCAAGCCATCATATCATCAAGAGACATAAGAAAGACCAAAGGAGGAAACGTCCACACACCCGACAACGACAACACTGCCTACCTTAATTGTAAAAGTCTGACGAGAGAAGAAAGATTGACGAGGACACGTTTCAGGGGAAAGTGAGACACATAAGCTACAAATTAAACCTGACTGAGAGATTGAAGGTATTACATAAACCAATTGCTTTGTCCGTGTGGAAGTCCAGTTATTTGCTTTAGGAAGTCAAATATTGTGTGAATTGAATTAGAATCATCAAAACGTTGTTGGTGGTGTCGTCACACTCGTCTCACCACCGCAAATAAAAGGTGCGGTACGAGATTGCATTTATTTTGCATTGAATTTTTTTTGTACTTGAACGGTCCAGACGGTAGTTTTTGGAAAACGTCCAATTTTACATATAATCAATCGGCTGCTGGTGCTAAAGTTTCCTAATATTTAGAATGACGGAACAATAGACGCATTATTGTAGTGTTTCATAATCATCATACATTAGCATACAAGAACTTGCGAGAGTCAGATATCAAATGATAAGGAAAACAGAGTGTTGTTGGAGGAAGGAGCGTCATTTTTCTATAAAGTTCAACCAAAGTTGACATCTTTTGACATTGAACTGTCAAGGGGAGCAATGTAGAAAACAGCAATGTCATGTCATGTCATATAGGTACCTATAGTTTGGCCAATAATCTTTCGGATTCTGAGAATTTGTCCTATTCATTTTTTTGGACAATTCAAGACAAACTCAATTTCCCCCACACACGCTCACAGTTCGTGTCGTTTTGTTGGACCTTATGCAAATGCAAAAACAAGCCAGTACTATATCTTGGGGTCACGAATGACGATTCATGCACCCACATGATATGATACAAGCGTCGTAATTGATATGATTCAATCGAACTTAATTGACAATCATGGACGATATGATTTGTTATAACATAAGCATAAAAGTGACGCCGAATTGCTCTCTGATAAAAAATTGTACGCTCCATTCCATAGTCATGAGTTATATATGCAAAGCAAAATTAACGTCCATCCTATCCTCTATCCTGTCCTGTGCACAAAAATGAGTCCAATGGTATCATAAACTCGTGATAGCAAGATCAAGGTCTCTGGATCTGGATTGTATTTTGCCCCAATCCCCGAATTATCTATGCATGCATGGATGAAAAGTTCGATGATAAGAAAAGAGAGGTTTGCCTATAACCTAACCCAACAACGTAGCATTTCATTTTTTGAGTCCATATGCATTATAACATCGGTGGTGCTTTTATCATTTTGCAGAAAGGGGTCGTGGAGAAAGCATTGACAAAACCTTCGACGCCCCTCTCTATTCACTATGGTGAGACTTCCCCACCAGTTTTGCGTGTTTTCAAAGGACGAAGGGAGAAAGTGCAAGACATCCACTAATACTCCCAATGAAAACGGAGGCCCTGGAAGTAATGGGTTAGCAATGGCACTTATGGGAACGTTGGGTTTGGGTAGGGCGATATTAGAACATGAAGACGGCGGGGAAGGAGGAGGACCTCCACCCACTCAAACGACAACGACGACGGAAGTAGTGGCCAAAGTCTCTGTGAGGATGGAGAATGAAGAGGATCAAGTGCCAGAGACTACGAACAAGGCTCCTAATCCTCCTCCACCCCTCTACGACGATTGTAATAATAACAACAACAATGAGACTTCAGGAGGGAGTCCTGAGTACAGGGAGGTCGTGATTGTGGGGAACGGTCCTTCAGGAATCACTCTCTCGTACCTCCTGTCAGGACATTGGCCGTACTACAATGGAAAGGGACAAGGGGTTTTAGACGACATGTTTCACCAGCGTCTCATTACCTCCTCTCAGAAGAAACCCAAGCCTTCAAACGGTGAGCCCATGACTGACGCTGAAGGGGAGGAGGACGAGGACGAGACCAGAAGTTTGGTTTGCCAGGATTTAGCGTTTCTGTCGCAGGTGCGGAATCCATTTTTCTTTTCATTTCAAAAAAAAGTGATGGCACGATAAGTTAAGTTATCTAACTTAAGTTAGAGGAGTTAAGATGACGAAAGTAAAGTCATGTCACTTTTTTGAGATGACGCTATGCAAAGCAAAGTAGAGGGAAGTGTGCAAGGCTATGAATGTGGGTCATCTAACTTTGCAGACTAAACTCTTTTTTGGCTTGCCTCTTCAAACAGTTTATAGTTTCAGTTTGTGCGAGATAAAAAACTTTGTGAGTCATTAGCAAATTCTATTTACATACATGCATACATGCGTTAGGTTGATCTTGATGCTTTCTTTTACAGTCAAGAATGTTTTAAGTAAATGTTCCGTGTACACACATCCTTCCTTCCGTGTCAAAGGCATTTACCTTGGCATATGTCCATGCAATAATGAGTCACCCCAAGTTCGCAGGTGCACTTCTTGTCTACTTCCCTAATCAGACAGTCATAACTCATTAAAATTATTATGTGATGTGATGATATATTTGTATAAAATATATCTTAACTTCTTCTTTTTGCAGGATTTGGAAGGTCGCTCTTCCAACCCGACAGCCCTGCTGTACGACTCCTTGAATCATCCCCAGGCGGACTTGGGCCTAGAGCTGAGCTCCCTCCTGGACTGGAAGTACAAGCCTGAGAGAGAGGTGAGTCATGTGGTGTTGGGAAAAGGACCCCCAGGTGGGGCTTGGCAAAGCATGGATGGAAACGTCCTCACCATCAGTGGGGCACGTTGGATGGAGCTTCCTGGGATGACTTTGAAGGAGTGGGAGAATACTCGCAACAAGGATCATCATCGACTTCGTGTCAAAGAGTCCCGAGCCACGGCGTCATCCGTGGCGGACTACTATCGACACTACGTTCGATCCAAGGGTGTGTCAAAATTCTTCCGGGAGAATGTGACCGTCACGGAAGTTAGCCCTTATCAACCCAAGGGGCGTCGTGAGAGTGCTGTAGACTGCAGTTCCTACTGCTACAATCAGACTGAGGAAGAAGCTATGTACAATGCTCAGGACGATTCCAATTGGGAGAATGAGGATGAGGACGTGGACAGTGAAGGGGGCAGGAGGAGACGACACACCATCAGTGAAATAGTGCCCTCAAATATTGCGGGGAGGAGACGGAAGAAAATGTGGAAAGGCTTTGTATGCAAACGGTAAGAGTTACAAAATAATCATGCAAATGTCAATAGATAATTATAATTACCCATGCCTCAACAGGAAACATTGCGAGCAAGTTGCAGACGACTCAAGGAGGCTATGGCGTGTCAGTGGCTACTCACAAAATGACGAGACAGCAAGGACTGAGACCTTCAGCTACATCACTCCGAACGTGGTCCTGGCCACAGGTACATTTGACGTCCCCAACGTTCTATCAGTGGAAGGGGAAAGACGTTCCTTTGTCCTTCACTCCCTGAACGAATTGGAGCAGTGGATATCAAGTCGAAGACTGACTGAAACCTCGGATCCGGTGATGATAATTGGCTCCGGCCTAACTGCAGCGGACGCCATCATTTCCTCAAGATTTTACTCCATTCCAGGTACTTACAATAATTAGTATTTGCTGCCCAGTACTAGTATGCTAATATGATTCCAATTTGTATAGTTGTCCACGTGTTTCGGAAGACGACGGACGACAAAAGCCTGATATTCCAAAAGCTCTCTGTCAACATGTACCCTGAGTACCATAAAGTGTACCAAATGATGAAGTACCCGAGTGGATATGAGAACTACAAGGTTTTGGATCAACACGTTGTAGTGGAGATACTTTCAGACAACAGAGTAAAGCTCGTTGGACCGCAAACATGCTCCATTCAAAAAGTATGCTGCAGAATTCATGAGTTTTTACATATCTAGTGACTAACTGACTCTACTTTTCTGCAGGTATCTTGCGTCGTCATTTGCATCGGGTCTCATCCAGAGCTAGGGTTTCTTGGGGACTTGGAATACTTGATAGGGATTCACCCAGGAGCGAAGATAGGGTGCAAGAACAACCCCGTCGCTATTAATTATGCAACACATGAATGCCCTGGTCACCCTGGCCTCTACGCTCTTGGCCCTCTCGTCGGAGATAACTTTGTTAGATTCTTACAAGGAGGTGCCCTGGCCATCACCAACCATCTCTTTAGCAAACAACGTTGCAGGGAACCTTAAATTATGTAGCAAGCTAACTATATACAGGCGTCATTATACTGTTACCTATACATTCCGAAGGGACCGAAGGAACTAAATTTTTTGTGCTGTTATCAAAGAATGGAATACATATAAGACAAGATATTCTCATTATCAAAAACAATGCCGTTCATTTTAGCAACCAATAACTCATTCATTAACTTAGCACCATTGACTGTGAATGCTAATGAAGACACGTTGCATGCATGAAGTAAAGAAACCACCACCGTTGTCTGCCGAAAGTCGATGCATTTTTTCCAAAGAAGCCAAATTGCTCCTTAGGCAACCGCAACTTTTGTCTGAGTTGATGAGGGGGCGTCAAGTTTTAGGTCAATCTCAACTGCGTTTTCAAACTTTTGAAGAGAATCTAATCTCAGACAGTCTGTCCAGAAGCATCCAAATTCACCCCAACCTTCACCATTCTCAAGAAGTAACTTAAGAAAAGACAAAGGATGAAGCGATTCGAGCTGCCCAGTACTTCAAAAGCCCAATCTGAACCGTCTACGTCCGGAGCGAAGACCAAGAAGCGGATTTTCAGGTGGGGCGATGAAATAGGAGTCATCCCCAACCTACGACCTCCCATCCGCCAAGAGGACGACGAAGAGGAGGTGATCCATCCTCCAATGCTTCCTCCGGGTTACAATCCTAATCCCCCAAAGCCACCTAAGGCTACTCCTCTTCCTCGAGTCGCTAATGTATGTTGACAGACAAGCATCTCATGTCCCTTCGTTCAAGGTCTTGTATAACTTGCCCCCTTTCCATGTTTTCAGCTCCCTGCTCGAAGGAAGTCCGTGAAGAAGGTGACCAAGTCAAGAGTGACCTACAGTTCCTCTCCTCCTCCTCCTCTCATTCACATGACAAGGTCCAAGATCCTCGCTGCCGTTGAACGAGCTCGTGCTCCGCGTCCTCCGCCCTCAACCGTCGCCGCCCCCAAACGAACCGTCTCAATCCCCCGGCCAAAGTTTCAAGCACTCTCTAGAAGCCAGTTACTCGACATGGAAGTTGCGGAAATGCATAAAAACCGGGCTATCAAGAGGGCAGAGTATGAGAAGAAACAGGCGGAAAAGGAAGCCAAGGCAGCTGCCTCTGCCGCTCTTAAAGCAGCTAAAGCATCCAGTTCTAAGAATCAGTACGCCAAGGAAATTTCAAACATTCATAAACTAATCGACGATATTCATCATGGGCGTGACCGTGTCTTGAGGGGTGACTTCCGACCCTTTTCAACCACCGAGTTAAACCAGCTAATGACCAGTGTGGACAAAGTCGCGGATATCCATCAACATTCACCTCCTGCACCTGGCACCTCATTCGCCACCCAGTCGAAAGGCAAGGGGAAGGGGAGACTCATAAAGCGGAAAAGCACTAAGACCCTGAACTCTACGGCTACCAAGACACAGCAGCCGCAGCAGCAGCAGCCAGACAGAACCCAACTTTCGAGACAAGAAAGGATGATACCACCACGCCCATTGTCTTCCCAGACGGCAGGAGGCCTGAATCTTCAGTCCACGGCAGGAGGCCGGAATCTACAGTCCATGGCAGGAGGCCGGAATCTACAGTCCATGGCAGGAGGCCGGAATCTTCAGTCCATGGCAGGAGGCCGGAATCTTCAGTCTACGACAGGAGGCCGGAATCTTCAGTCCACGGTAGGAGGCCGGAATCTTCAGTCCACGGCAGGAGGCCGGAATCTTCCGTCTACGGCAGGAGGCCGGAATCTTCAGTCCACGGCAGGAGGCCGGAATCTTCCGTCTACGGCAGGAGGCCGGAATCTTCAGCCCACCGCAGGAGGCCGGAATCTTCAGTCCAAAGCTGGCGTTAAGAAAAGTACAATGTCATTTCGCTCCAAGCAGCCCACAACCAAGGCGAAGTCAAAAAAGTCAAAGACCCCCGTCAAACCTGTGACCCCACCTCCTCCACCCCAGGAGGAACCACAACCTGGCCCATCTTCGGCTATGTATGTGGGTAGGGAAGTGACAAGGGAACTGTCGGAACTGGACCTGGTCAAGTCAGCCATCCTCAACCAGCGATTCTACCACGTGTCAAAAATCCTCGACCAAGGGGAGGAACCCAAAGAAAAACCGATAGCTCAAAAAAAAGAAAAGCAACGGATTGAACTCCCAAAACCTTTGAACCATCGGCCCCTGGACATGGAGGAAATTTGGGCGACCAACCTAGCGGCACAACCATCTACGGCCCCGTACTTTCACAAGAAGACCCCTTCCACACTAGAATTCCGACGCATGGTACAACAGTTCAAACAGCAACAGTCTGGTCGCGCTCCCCCGTCCCCACGCTATCATGATGAGGCCAACCTTGAAGAGCTCCTGGACATCAAGCCAGCAGGTGGGAAGGATTTGCTGGAGATCCCACCTCTGATCATCACGAGGGACAGGGTCGCTGGAACTGCAAGGTTGAGCAAGCCTAAACCGAAGACTGACGATGTTAGCAGCACTAGCACTATGCCCGACTTCGGGATGCCGCGGCCAAGGATCTATGGGGAACCCAGCATTGGTATGAAATCCACAAGTAAAAACTGTATAATAAACGCCACAATTATTTCTCTTTTTTACATTTTACAGAAGCAGGGCGGGCCAAGGGGATCCAGACGGGAAAACCACCATCACCACCACGAAGGCGTCCACAAGTCATCAGCACAGTCTCCCCAAGTCCAAGCCGCTGGAGTGACGCAGCGTCTGGGACAAACGACTTCCGTCCCCAACCAACCACGGCAGAAAAGTCTCGATGGACTTCTATCAACCGAAGAATGAAAGCCAAGAACAGCGCTACCATTGCCCTCAAGAAACAGCACGCCAAACTCTCCTTGGCCGTCGTAGCACCTCCTCCGAAACCTAGTGGTGTAAGGGACTTGAGTCGACCCCGATTTGTACGAAAACCTGCACCTTCGAAAACGTCAGAATTGCACAAGAAGAAGTTCGTCATCTAAAGAAGAAAAGCCAACACAAACAAAGAAAAACGGGGGGCTCGGGGTAGATTGCGACATGCCTTTTCTTAACAAACACTTCTAAATTCACTCAACCATTCCACCGATTATGGTTTGTCAACACAATCTCTTATTGAACACACATCCAAATTCTCAGCGTATTAGCGCAATACAAAAAATTAAGCTCCCCCACAAATTTTTATGATTCCATTCGTTTACTTCTTATTATCATACTTTTGTATTACATTAAGGTGGCATAATTGTAATTGTAGTAAGTTAAGTATGTATACTCCATTCGGACTTCTTAGTTGGGGTAATGCGATAATTCATCTTATATGTAATTCACAGCAGCGTGCATCAATACTGCTGAAACATTTGTAGACTAAACAATTAAACCTAAACTTAGTGATGATGACTAGAAGGAATTAAGTCACAGAAAATTACATCGTACGTATTAGGACGGTCAGTCAGTCAGTTAAATTAGGAAGGAATAATAGCACACTTCCCGTGACCCACGGGTTTGGTAAAATAAATAAGCTTTCAAGTCACAAACGAGGAATTGCTTGCTCCAGTACTCCCGAATGAAGTCTGATCCCTTCTCCCCAATCATCATCGTGGGAGCCTGGGTGTTTGCGTTTACAATTTGTGGCATTATTGAAGCGTCTATTACTCGAAGTCCTTCCACCGCATGCACTCTATGTGAATTGTTTTGTTGTTTGTTAATACATTTCATTCAAAAAATGTTCCTAGAAATCTTTTTTACCTTAGCTTGGTGTCCACAACCGTCTCGTTTCTGCTCCCGGCATCCCCCATTCGACAAGTGCCAACAGGGTGCCAAATGGTGAGGGTGAAGGAGCGAGCGTAGCATTCCCAGTAAGCGGAGGAAAACAATTCGTGACCCTCACAGCCCCTTAGTGGATTGTTAGGAAGATGGGCACCCAGTCTGCGGAAAGCGGATGAAGATTCGATGACTTCCTTCACTTTCATCATCCCTTCGACCAATGCTTTGATGTCCTGGTCGTGTTTAAAGTAGTTGGGGTTTATGAGGGGGAAGGTGTTGGGATTTTTATCCTTTAGAGTCACCGAACCCCGGCTCTTGGGTCGAACACTTCCCATCAAAATGACAAGGCCGTCTGAGCCAACGTGAGGGTTGAGGAGTGGAAGAACAACGTCCCTCCTCACATTCGTTCCACGACAAAAGGATTCACCTAAAATGCCAAAAACCCCTGCAGGCGCATAAAATCCTTGAACATCCGGCCACTCGCCCCCAGGATAGTCCTTTGAGGCAAATGAACTGGTGTAGAATATCTGGGAATGTATCCCATTCGGCACTGTTAAAGGGCCTTGGCCATGGGCGGAAAAGTTGTAGATGGTGGACAGGGACATGTCCCTGTCCGCCAAGAAGGAGACTGACTCGTTCAGAACAAAAGGCATCATCGGAGTCATAACGTGATCGTGCAGATTTTTTCCCACTCCCCACAAATTCACACGAGTTTTTATCTGAAGAAGCATTCATACTTTTAGTTTTTTTCTGAATTCATAATTATCTTAGCCTTGGCATTGTGTTGGCATTGTATTTTGCGGAAGCAGAGTTTGTATGTTGCATGTGTATAGATATTACCCCAACTTGGTCCAAGTGGTCCTTGGGTCCAATCCCTGAAAGCATTAGAATCTTTGGAGAATTCACTGCTCCAGCACTCAAAATCACTTCCTTTCGTGCAGTAGCAAACTTTGGGGAGCCATGATGAGAATAATAAACTCCCACGGCTCGAAGGGATTTGTCAAGTTTCACCTGCAATGCATGTACCAATGTAATTATCAGAAGTACAAAAAATATGTGTCATTTTTTACAACCTTTGAGACGTGGGAATATCTAGAGATAAATACATTCGGTTTTTTCTCCAGTTCATCAATGAGTGACGCGTAGGTTCCAAATCGTACACCTTTTTTCTGAGTAGCCTCAATGATCCCGAAGCCTATGTGCGTGTGAATAATATTAGGTTGGGTTAGGGTGTGATTGCACAATTAGGTATGATAGCCACACGAATGGGAACGGGGAAGGACCAAGTCAATAAGACATTTTTTGGTAAAAAAAGCGAATCTGTTATACTTGTTCTTTGATGGCCTCCATTAACATCACTTGTGGGAAAACCACCTTCACCACCCGCTTCCAAAAATTCGTCATGCAGCGTGAGCCAATTTCTTCCTTCGATATTCAGAAAGCCGTAGGGTGACTCAGAGTAGTGCTTTGCTAAATAATATAATAAATCCATGATTCAACGGAAAAAACGACCCATGGTGGAATAGTAGACCTACTATTTGCCCCGAAACCTCCTTTGTATCCACCTATGGACTTTTTGAAATAGGGCAAAACCTCCTCATAACTCCATCCAGGGTCCCCTGTGAGGTTTGCCCATGCATCATAGTCCAAAGGATGACCCCTTAGATAGAACATGAAATTAAGCGTGGTGGACCCACCCAGGACCTTTCCAGCCGCCCATCTTGACTCCTATGCACAAGAACAAAAAACTAGTTTTCATGCAGATCGGTCGGATTCTTGTCTCACATTATTATTCAACCCGAAACAAGAGTATTTTTGTGGAACCGTGTTGTGCATCCAATCCGTTTCAGGATCTATGCATTCATAAATTATACAGCATTATGACGTGGATGATCTACACTACTTACATCCCAAAAGGTCCAAAGCTATCCCGGGTACCCCATTCAGAGGTGACGGGTCTCCCCCAGCCTCCAATAAAAGGATTCTCCAATTCCTTGTTGTCGACAGTCGATGAGCCACTACGGCCCCTGCTGCACCACCACCAACTATAAAGATAAGACAACAATGACTTCATCTACAGAAGGACAAGGCTTTTAAAAACTTACCCACGATAAAGTCATAGACTTGAGACTTGTCACTGCTACTGAAGTAAAAGTCTGAGTAGTAGCTAATGGCCCCAAAAATCCAGACCAGCCATGGGACAAGCGTTGACAAAAGGAGCACCAATATTTTGGCTGACATCCTGAGTACCAATAATAATTTCAAAAGACACTCTTATGTCTCATCTGCAGCAGATATCCGATGATATAATTTTTGGTTTGTTGTATGTTTCATTCATTCCCTGCAGTAATTAAGTTAAGTTGAACATGTGAGAGCCCAGAGCCCATACTTGACTTTGGTCAATGTTGAATTGATGAAATTGCACAATTTAAACTGTGGTTTGTGTTGTGAGAACATTTGGCAGATGCGGCAGGAAGCTTCGATGCTTCAGAGAGAAAAAAACTATGTTATTAAATTTTAATAGACTCTCGTCAGCATTGTTGTAAATCAAACAAATGCAATATCTCTCTCATCAAGCATAAACGCGTACCAATGGATAGCTGCAAACACAAAGTGGTTAATTTACACTGTATACGCACTGATTGTAAGTTTGATACGTCCTATGCAGACAGTTAATTACTAAAGTAAACAAGCTACAGGGCCCTGCATTAACCCCTTACATAATCGGATCCCATGGGCAGAATCGCATTTCACCCCAAAGCCACTTGAGAGTTCATTGGGTTTGTGATCTTGATAACATTTGGGCTGCCAACACTTGTCACATGAATTGGTATCGTTATCATTATGTCAATTGCTATCGTCCATACTCGACAAATGAAAAGGGAATTGAAAAGTGCTGGACATATAATTAGTTCCATCAGATATGACATAACCATAAGTGCTTTTAATTTAGACTAAAAAATCATCATTCCGTCATTACAGATTGGCAAGCAAATTGGCATTGTCTTCAAAGTTCATTCGTGTGTTACCCATGTCATTTAAATTACCAATGTTGCACAAAGATATAGAGACCTCCTCGTTGTTTTACTGTCGTGCATTAAAATGAATGAGCAGCGGTCAAGACTGAAAATGACAGAGGGTAAGACAGCCTTGTCCTTGAATTAATTGTCCATTAAAAATTAGATGGCTAAACAATTATTTCATTGCTTTAAAACCGTGAGCATATTTTTAATTTATGACAACGTGGATGGTCACTGATGCTGTGCTTAATTAGTCTGTTCGGTTGTTAGACATGGGTTCTAATAAGTGGTCTATTGGCAATTAGCTCATTTCCATATATCTAATCTAAACAAAAGTTTATACTGAAGAAATTATAGTAAAAAGGATGAGGCTCAAACTCTTTGACATCATGCGTATTGTAGCGATCCTCTGGACCACACCTTCGGGTGTTGTTCTTAAATTCGGTACAAATAGACGTCGTGCGACGACAAGGACAAAAGATTAGCTCAAGTGGTTATGCACACTGACCAATCATGACGTACTTCCAGTTAACAATAGCATTTTAAATTGGTTGTAAACAATTCATGTCATGTCCAATTTCTTGGTAGATCCTTTTTTACCATTGGCATTTTGTGGCACAACAAAGCTGGATTTTCGAGAAGACGTGCAAAAGACCAACCATTTTACCGCTTGCGGAGAATCCTACCATCAACAAAGAATTGTGCATATTTCAAATGAAATGCCTTTAAACGTTCCTTTCTTATGTTATTCAGTTATCTTGTGTACATGTTATTATTATCCTCGGCAGTTCGGCAGAAATTGAAGGCTTGCAAACAATCGTTGTTTGTTCGTTCGTCGTTCGTTGTTTTGTTAATTACTTCTTAAGTTTCTTGGTCCTCAATCCCCACTTTTCTACTGACCAGACCAGTCAAAACTGGAATACAATAATTATTAACTTATCCAGAAGGCATAATCATTTTTTTGGTCTGGACTTCCTTCTTTCCACACTACTTACAAAGAATTACCGTCAATTATCGTCCAATTATGGTCGTCTTGCGGTTTTCATTGGACTGCATAAACGCTGTGAACGAACACTACCAGCTATGCTCCTCTTGTTGGAAGGAAGAAATGCTCTAAATCCCTTTTTTACAGTTTGTTTATAATAGAAATTATCGTAATTATTATTATAGTTGCTTTATTACTGATGGGGGAAATTGCAAACTGTGGTTTCCCTTTGCCTCTGACTCTCATCATAGTTAGAGTTCTAATTGTCGTCAACAAACATTTCCATATTTTATATCTTTCGATGGTGTGTTTTGTTTTGTTTGGCACATATGAAATTGTAAGTGATGAGAAATAAAATTTTACTTTTCAATTGATAATGTGCACAACACGTTATGTTCTTTAACTTAAGCGTGCTACCTACCTATTCCGCCATCATCAGCACACCTTCCTTGCATTTCTAGTATTCCATTCCCACCTTCATTTATATGATTTACTGACAGATGCATATCCTCATGTCTTGCCATCTTTGCTGCCAGTAGGGTTTAGCTTGTCCCACTAAAGACATCCCTGTCTGACAATCTTGAAGTTTGCAATTTTTGCAAGTTGGGTGCAAAGCCAACTGCAATAATATTTGGGGTCACGTACGCAGCGTACTATGAGAACTTCGGACATTGTCACACAAAAACAAGATTTAGACAACATGGTGGTCACGCGCAGCAATCACTTCGGGTAAAAGCAGACATCACTACTGTTCATCGTATCATTTTGCCCCGTCTAAAAACTCCACTGTGCTTTGGCTTATAGGAACCAAGATGGAAATGAGAGCAAAAGCAATACCACTACTGGCCCATTTCCCAGCACTGTTCATGAGAACCAGGAGCCCCTTAGCTACTGCCACATCCCCGGGTCCTCCCCCATGTTGGGCCTCACGACGGGGGACATGATTGATTTAGCAGCTATGAAGTTCGGCGATCTGGATGCCATCGTCTCTCCATTCCAAGGCATAACCAAAACTTTCAAACAACTCAAGCAAGATGTAAGTCCCATAGGAAAAATATATATGGGACCGTATTGATACTGGTGTCTTGTACATCTTAGGTGGACAACTTGTCCAGGGGCTTGATATCCATAGGATTGAAGCGAGGTGACAGATTTGCAGTCTGGAGTCCAAACAGTTACGAATCTTACCTGTGCCAATTGGCAGGGTGGAAAGCGGGGCTAATTGTGGTAAGCTCACTCACTCATGGATAACCATCGTCGCCTAACTTTGAATTTGGGTGTACCATAGGTGTGCATAAACGCAGCTCTTCAGAGCAGGGAACTTTTGTACGCACTGAACAAGGTTGGGGTGAGGGCCATATTCATCGCCAAAGTATTCCGGAGTCAAGATTATTACGAAATTTTAACCAAGTCGGTACCAGAGATTAAGTCCCTCACCTCAAAATGCATGAAAGGACAGTTGAAAAGTCCTCATGCTCCCGAACTGGAGTTTATCATGTCAATGGAGGCCAATCTGAAGTAAGAGTTTGATCAACTAGTGGCTTTTTATGAGTTATACTTCTTCTCTGTTCCGTGCAGAGGCACAATTTGCATCTACGACGTGTTGGAAATGGGAGCCAATAATATTTTGAGCATCACACCCACTCTGCAAACAAGTCTTCCCTCTGAGGAATCATCATCCTCCGAGGATGAAGCACGTTGTAAGAAGAAGATGGTGAAGAAGGATGAAATGAAGGCCAATGATGATGACTGCAGCCTGCGTCCTTCATTGGCGGTCGGAAGTGGGACCACGATCCAGTTTGACAACGTCTCCACTCTTTTCTTCACCTCAGTACGTCAAGACTCTAAATAGCGTCAGTCAATATGTCGTATTAACCTGCCTTACCTTTAGGGAACCACTGGGAGTCCTAAGGCAGTAATGGCGACGCATCATAACCTTGTGAATAATGGGTACTTTGTGGGAAAGCGTCTCAGCCTTCACATAAACGTACCACTCCTACACTACTTCTTTAGTAAATTATCTTTGGGACTGAACTATGACTATTTATTCAGGATAGAATCTGTTTGCCGGTTCCCCTCTTCCACGGGTTTGGATGTCAAATAGGGATATTTGCAGCATTGACCCATGGCGCAACGGTGGTTCTTCCCTCGTATGGCTACGATCCTAAAGCAAACGCACAAATCATCCAGCAAGAAAGGTAGGTCATGGAATAATTGAATTAATGGCGTGTCATTTTATTTCGTAATCTGTGTTTGTGTAGATGCAGCTATTTCACCGGGACACCTACAATGCTCGCGGATTTGTTGAGAGTTCTAGAAAGTGTCCAGAGCTATGACTTTTCCTCCCTTAAGGCAGTGATTACTGCAGGGGCTATTTGCACGGAGCAATTGATCAACGCTCTCAGATCAAAGCTCCCATTGTGCAAAGTGATTGTAAGAAACAAATGCGCCCTGGCCTACCACCACTACAACCATATATGTTGCCTATTTCAGAGCAACTACGGAATGACAGAGAGCGGTTGCACCTTCCTTAGCCTGCCAGGGGACGCTGACTCCCTCGTTTGCAGTAGCGTTGGCTTCCCTGGCGAAAATCTGGAGGTAAAGTTGGTCAACAAGAAAGGCAACATAGTGCCGGTTGGGAACGAGGGAGAGTTGTGCGTTAGAGGCTACGGCATCACAATAGGTAAGAGAATGTTTAGTTTGCACTAAAAAGATGTTCAGTTTGTTGATTTGGAATGAAGGCTACTGGGGCGAGCCAGAAGAGACGTCCCAAGCCCTAGAACCTTCAGGATGGTTTCACACAGGGTAAAAAGATTGCTTTTTTAAAAGCTTGCTGTTGAAACTAGATCTCTTTTTTCAGTGATCTGTTCACCTTTCATGAGTCGGGACACGGTCAAATCGTTGGAAGAATAAAGGAGATGGTGAATCGGGGTGGGGAAAACGTGTACCCGAAGGAAATTGAAGAGTTTTTAAGGACACATCCAAAGATTGAAGACGCTCAAGTCTTTGGGGTCCCTGATGCCCGGATGGGAGAAGAACCCGCTGCCTGGATTGCCTTAAAAGAGGACCAAATGTTGACACCAGAGGATGTTAAAGCCTTTTGCAAAGGGGAGATTGCGCATTTCAAAATCCCCAAATACATCTGGTTTCGGGACGACTTCCCTCGCACCCCTCTTGGAAAGGTGCAAAAGTTCCGAATGAGGGAAGAATCCCTCAAGATCCTTAATAAAACGTAATAAAAGCCCTATTTTCTCAGAGCACATCTTTCTTGACTTTTGGCATTGAAGATGGCAGCAAATGTTTGTTAAGGAAAGGGTTCTCTTCTTAACACTCTACTTTCTCTTTTCTCTCCTGTGGTACAATGGTTTCTACACCAAGTTTCTCTTTTTCGTTGTGTTTGTGTGGGTTTTGAGCCCTTGTCCACACAATTCGCTATTGCGTTGCGTACTCCTTATCCACATTCGCATTCTCATTCCCAACTTTCCCCCTCGCATTTAAGAGAAAGTTTCCCGAGCCCAAAGATGAAACGGAATCAGTGTGGAGCGGAGGGAACATCACATCACACACACGCTCGTCTTCTTCTTCTTGTCCTCTTGTTCTTTTTCTTCAATGGTCTATCTTTTCTTTGAGCAGGCAGTGATCATCATTAAAAACTTCTGATTACTTTCTAAAAGTTTAAAGCGATAAGAGTCGATGGGTATTGTTGTTTATCTTGTGTGTAAATAGGAAGTGCAGAATGGAAAAGGTAGAAAGTCAAAAGACGTGAGGTGAGAATGCCACACCGACTTTTTTGGGGGGAAGTGGATAAACTTGGAACAATTTTTGAAATTAGGAAGCTTTAAACCAGATAAGGCTTAACTTGACTCTAAGCGTTTGATCAAATTCGTGAGAACACACATAAAAAACATAGGATTTGTTGTGAAAGTGTAGAACTCTCTGAAAGTGTAGGTGTGTCACTTTACCCCGGCAAGTGATTTCAACAGTGGAGTAAAGCAAACTCATTTTCTGAGTCGGTATTGAAAGTGTTTGATCAGATTATCAGGAAACACTTGTACATCTCAAGTATTTTGTTGCTTTCTTTGAATTTTTCAAAAGAAAGTCGTGAAAAAAGTGAATGCAGCTAGTACAACACGGCAAGAAAGGAAAATCAAGGTAAGACACGGTTTTTCGTATGGCACACTGGCTTATGTAACTCATACAGCGTTGACTCCACTTTTGACTTTCTTTATAAATACCAAATTTATTACAAAAGTCGTTTTCTGACAATCTATTCCGGTAAAATCATTGTCAGGGGGCAAGAGAAGTTGTACTGGTGACGTTCTACAACGCTCATGTAGTAATAAGCATAGGTTTGTAAAATGAAAGAAACATAGACATTGAGCTTGATTATCATGCCATAATTCTACAAGCCAGAAACTCTTCTTAAATTACAAGAAAGAGATTTACTACATGTCTTCCGTCAACTCGTGAGAGTACAAAATATTAAAGCTTTTTGCACTTTCATTCAACCTTACGCCCATCTTCATAACGAGAGGCTAAATGAAAGTGTTTAAATCGTATCATTTTTCATTCTCTCTTCTCTAATAGACTCGCTCCAACTCGCGTCTAACTTTCATCTTGTTAGGCACAAATTTTTGTTGTAATGCAAGAATTAATTGATTACAGAGAGAAGGCCCCCTCGACTATCCTTTAATTTTTTAGTCGCATTGGTTTGTAATGAAGGAAATGAGGAGTTTGATTTGAACTGAAATGAAGTGCGGAGAAAGAAAGGGAAGAAGGAAGGAATAAATAGGAAAATTTGATTTGTGTTTCGCTAACCACAGAAAGAAGGGGAACAACGAACAACAGCACAGTAGCACTCTTTATTTTTCTTCACTCCTTCCTTCTATACCATCATCCAATGTCATTACTAACTAAGCACGATAAGAGAACCAAGTAAAACAAGAAAGACAAAAAAAAAGGAAAGAAAGAAGCCTTACAAAGTTTAAATTACATTTGCCTGCACTCATTCAGTTACTCCTTCAACAAAGCTCTCCAGACTCTATTCGAAAAGAAAGAAACAAAAGTATAAGGAAGGGAGAAAGAGAAGGAAAAAAGGAGAGAAAGAAAAGAAAAAGAAAGAAAAGAAAGCACTCCAATCCAATCCAATTGGACATACGTACGTACATTCCCAGTCAAAGCGAGTAGTAATTCCAATTTCACCCTTTCCCCATCCTCATGTAAGATAAGTTTGGAGAAAGAAAAGAGAGGAGGAAATCGGTGTGAGAATGCTAAAGACAGGCTGGAAATTAAAAACTGCTTCTCCAAATTATTAACTGCGCTTTGAATTAGAAAGAACAACCCAAAAAAATCCAATCCAAACAGTCAGCCAAGCCAATGGACTTCCTCTCTCTGCTACCTAACCATTTGCTAGCCAGATTTTTTTTTTCATTCCATTCATCCTCCAAAAGCAAAACCCTTCTCGTTGTTGGACCCTTGCTATAAAGTTTACTTTCTCCTCTCTCTCATGTGAATGCAGAGGTGAATGAGTGTGTGTGTGTTTGTATGAAAGGAAAAGTTCTCCCCGCTGCTGCGACTGAAGAGAAAGCAAGTGGTTGTGAAGGAGCACATTCAGAGTGTGTGGATTTATTTTGGCTTTATGCCACAACTTACGAACGAAACGTGCCACTTTCTCTCACTTTCATTCACTTCACTTTTTACTCACTTATACGTACATACTTGGGCTCTGAAAAAGAAGGAAGGAAGGAACCATCTCCCTCTCTCCTTTGGGGGCAGTAGTATAGGGACATGAAAGTGGACGTTCGTTCTCACATTATAGCCTGGCCTGATGGGCCAGTCTCAGTCCCTCTCTCTCTGAGGAGTGTGGATAAATGACATTTTCACTAATTCAAACTATCCCGACATGAATGGGATTTAATTTTTAGTCTAAAAGTTTTTAAATTTCTTTTCCCTTTTCATTGCTTGGTCTACGAAATGGTAGTTGGCAGCTTATTAAACTCTTCTTACATCACAACAGATCACCCTTTACTATTTTCAACTTTCTCTCTCTCCCACACATACATCCCTCCCAATTTAGAAACCTTTCGTTCGGAGAAAACTTTAAGCTATGAAAATCTAAGTAGAAACTTTTTTTCATAAAAGGGCTCTATAGTAGTGAGGCTCATTTGGCCATTCCATCCAGCTCCGTCCTACTGCAAAGAAACTATGCAGATACGTAGAAGAAGCGTGAAAGTAAGTGAAAGTAAAACAATTTGCAACATCAATTAGCATATCCAAGCATAACTAAACTTCACCACACCACAAACAAACGCACACACACAATCTACAACAACAAAGCGAAAGCAGAGTATAGAAAATGAGATAGAAAATCAGTGTAGGAGGGTTTTAGAAGCGTAAACACCTAAAGCTTTTACACAATGATGAGTCTAAAACTGTGTACATAACATATCTAGTTGGCACGCGAAATGGCAATATCCCTTTGTCATTTCACTACCACGACCATCCATTTATTCTTCCCTGGCATGCACATCGCACTCTCTCCAAAACCATAATTTAATGTCTCTCTCTCTCTACCCAACCAAACCAAATGTTTTTGCAAAATCCACCAGAAATGCATAATGTACATTTAATGTCGCCAAATATTTTTGTTTTAATCACAGATGCAAACCAACCATTCATTCATACATTTATGTTATTTTGGCACGAATTTGTTGGATCAATTTATATTCAAGTCGTCTTTTGATAATTTGATTGAAAAGTTGCTAAATTACAGCACAAGATCCTAGAAAAAACTGCTCCTCCCCACTATCTCCTTAGGGAGAGGGACTAATGGTAAAAACAGGGTTGAGGAAAAAGCAAAGTTTTGACACTGGCTAATTGTAAAGTTTCTTCAACCAATAACTTTCACATTCTCACTACTACTAACTAAGGACAAGACGAGAGAGAGTTAGGCAACACTAAACATTTCACCCTTGACAGGTTGGAATGGAGGAATGGAGTGAAGGAACGATTTGAGTTTAGCAAAATACCATACGCAAGTTTGAAAACGAAATGGATTTACAGTCTAGGATAATAATGACAGAAAAAGTAAAGAGAAGAAGCCTACTTTCCTTTTTTTTGGCTAAAACAGTTTTTGCTAAATGAGTATGCAAATGGTTCAAGTAAAAGTGGGGAAGTGACAACCATAATAACATCTCAAGTGTATATGCATAACTTTCATCAACGCAAAAGCCCTCCTCCTCTGTATCTCCCTCCAACTCCCTCCACTACCATTTCCAAATAATATGCAAATTCCAGTGTCTCAAATTCTGCATAAAGGAGGATATAAATAAAAGCAAGAGATACTTGATACTTGACGCCAAAAAGCAATACCCGCATAGCGAAACCGATGCATCTCTCTCCTTCTTCGTCTTCTGAGAGACGCTTGCTTATTTTGCCTTGTCTAAGTCCCCCGTCATCAACATGCATAATGTATTATTTTGCATAGCGGTAACGTAATGTGCCCTGGAGAGCAGTCAGTGTAAAAACATGTGTAGGAAAACCGGTGTGTATGGGGGTTTTAGTATTCCTTCCCTGTCTCAAAATCGACGAAGGAAGAAGACACACTAAAGAGCATGGAGAAAGTCGTGTGTGTGAGAGAAATCGATAGCATTTCACAACCAAGCAAAGGGACGAAACAATATATCTATATCTTAAGAAGCATAATAATGACAACGGTTGCCATCCCCATACACAGCAGTCTGTCCAACTTTCACTACTTTCTCTTTCCGCGCGAGGATAAAGGAAGGCATGGCATGATGTAAATGATGCTGCTATCCTATGTCATTACTAGGCACTACTGGATATTTTTTCAAAGCTTTCCTCATGTTGTTGACCTGCGGCATTAAACCAAAGCCCTCACTAGTCCAAACGTCATGATGATTTTCATTTGCAGAAAAGAAACTGTCACCGAGTATCATATCATGTACGCACAGTTGGACTTTTGTTCTCTGCTTTTGGCGTGATTAACATGTGGAAAATAGTTGTCATACGAAATTAGCTCTGCCTCTGTCAAAACCAGAGAGAGGGAATTTTTGTATCCAACTACTTTCCTCTTTTTGTTTGTTCTCTCCATCTGTAAAAATGACACGGTCTATTTAGAACCCTTCGTTCCAACCATACCTACATACGTGTTCAATTCTGTGAGCCCAACCGTGAGTGTGCATGTGTCACAGTCAGAGACACGTTCAGTCAATATACCATACCTCCAACCTACCTACGTACTAACATATCTACATGGAAAAGAGAAAGTCCGTCCTGCCTATTCCATGTGCACACACAGTTGGGATCTGGCAGACCGTGGTCAAGTGTCAGATGGTACTTTCTATATTTAGATCCGATGTCTTGTACATACGTCATCATATCCGTCGTCAAGTTTGTTGTTGTTAGATTCACCCAGGAAAGTCCTTTGCTTAGAGAGAGAGAGACGGGGACTACTTGAAAATAATGGGAACCGGGTAATTAACATCCCATTCCCTATGTTGAAAAGTCCCATAACGTCAGTAAAGCCTCAATATAAAATTCATTAGGTGCATGCCAAAAAGGCATTCCAGGTCCCCTCAGCAACCATAAAGAAACTAGGGAATAAAGCCATGTCACAAAAAGGACTAGCTACCCAGAGCTAAGTACTACTGTAATAGGTACCTTACCTTTGTACCACTTAGAAGTGCAGGAAAAAGTGACTCTTCTTCTTCCATTCTTGGTAGTTTAAGGAGAAGATTATTACCGGCAATTTTAAGCGACAGGGACAGTTCTTTTCCTCGGCATCCCCTCTCATTTGAGATTGAGCAAGTGAAAGTAAAGTAAGCGAGTTTTGTCTGTTCTATAGGCAGTCAGTCGTGCTCTGCATTCACTGAATTCCTTTGCCATTGCAAGAAAAGAAAGAAGAAAAACTAACTTTTTATTTTCTCTTCCTTTCTTCTTCCTTTTCTATCACATCAACGTCGTCATTCTTCCTTTATTCCATCCAAGATAGATATGACGTGATACGGTGCTGCTAAGTAGGTATGCGGCTTCACTACATAGACTCGACTGTCCTGTCCTTTCCTTACCTCCCTTTTTCCTTGTCTACTTCTTCTTGGGCACAACAGGATTCACATTCATTCAGAGAGTAACGGATCCGGAGACTCTAGATTGTAGATAGATAGCTTCGACAGATGAAAACTATTGTCAAGAATTCTTCTTCTTGTGCTAGTTTACTTTCTCCACACAAAGTCCTGCAACATTGGTCTTCACTCAATTCATAGCAAAGCAAACAGAGCGAAGATGGAGAGACAGACAAGACAAGAATGACATCAGATCAGTGAAAAGGAAGTGAAAGAGTATTTTCTTCTTCTTCTTCTTCTACAAAAATTCGTCCTACCTTCATTCATTCATTCCTTTCTCTTCCTTCATCTTCTCTCTCTCTCTCTCTTCCCTACTTTTCTCACTTCTCTCAATTTGCGAAATTCTTTATTGTCACTACACTCAAAGAAAGAGAGGGGCTTAAAATAGAATGGAGTAGAGTGGAGTGAATTGGGTTATTACAGCCATGCTTCTAAAAGTAGGGAGAGGATTTAGTGGCAGAGATTGAAAGAGAAAGTCGGCGTAGAGGAAAGAGACATGAAGTGTAATGCAATTTATTTCCATGTAACAATGTTTAGTTGGATCACCGGAAAGTAACAGGACAGAACAGAAAGGAAGAGGACTTCTTCTTCGTCTTCCTTTTAAAACTGTACAGGATAAAAACCACCAAGTTTATGCCTCTTTCCATACTTATTTCGCAACGGAAAGAGACATGACATTCTAAGTTGCGTTTCCCAACAGCCCATGTCCTCCCTGAAGGGGGATATACAGTTTTTAGGCCAACATTGGAGACAATAAAATATTAGGTCCTGTAAGACGACATTGAATTGTGGAGTAATGAGTGGAGACAGTAAGCTCAGGCAAAGACACCACCAACCCAGCCGGAATTAAGTGCTGAGTCTAAAACCTCCAAAGAGAAAGTCCACGCGTTTGAGAGGGAGGGAAAAAGAGAAAAGCCGGCTTTTGAGCAACAGTATTCTTCTATAGCCAAAGCGTGTATGTGTACAAGGGAGAGACAGACAGTTGCAGGCAGGAAGTTAAGCTTTGGAATTTAGGAAGTTACACACAAGAGAAAAAGAAAGCAGGGAAAAGTTTTCGGATCAAAGTTGGTTTGGTTTGGTCTGGTCGAGCTTATACTTTACTTTATGGTGGTTTGACTGCATGATGCTGAGGTCGTGCAACTTTGAACCTTTTCTCCCTTTCTTTCCCTTCCTTGTAACTCTGTGAAGTCTGAAAGCTTTTCAAGCCTTAGGCAAGGAAAGCCAATTTAATCTAACGGAATAGTGCACAATAAACTGGAGTAGTACACAAACGCTGTCCCATGAAGTACGTACGTATCGTGTTGAAAAAGTAGAGACAGGCTAGGATCAATGAAAGACACAAGACAGAAGTCATGGACATTCACGTATAGTTGCTCCTTCATATCCTCGTTATTGAAGTGAAAGAAGAGAGTGAAGAGATACCACACTATCATTCGGCCATCAGGATGCCGGAAGAACTTGTAATCTGTGTCTACCAGTTGCCAGTCAGGAAAAGAACGTTCTTCTCCTTCTTCTTATCTTTAAACAATTGTGAGACTCAAATTCTTGAGCAGAAAGCGAAGAATGGCATGCCAAAAGTAAAAAAGTTGGAAAGTGGCATGTTCCCTACAACGTTGTACGTTAAATACCTAATAATTTCAGCAATAACAATGAAAACCATCGATCGAGAGAAAGTAACAAATTTAAACACGTTTAATCTCCCCATAAGACAACTCTTTTTCAACAATATTTTTACGTTTAATAATTGGTTAGA
>JAQIWU010000484.1:0-25656 GCA_034696445.1 Isotomiella minor
CGTTCCCGGTTTGGACAACTCATTCTGACTTGTGTTGCGTCCAGCAGGAACTGACGGGTCAGCTGTTCCCACCCTTGTGATTGAACTTGGTGACGACTATTATCGTTCAATTGCCGATTTCCTATTTCTTCTATCTTCCCACCCTGCCCACATTGGTTTAGAACCTATTTTGTAAATAAGTATGAATTACATTTTGATAGACCACACAATTTAAATTGCTTACGTATTTGAAAGTTTTGACCAGGTAGTAAAAGAATTTTTCAAACAACATCATGACACAGGTCACACAGAGCATTCCGAAAACTAGGAACATAACGGATACCACGCTTGAGTTCATTAATGATAGCGGCTGCGGACCCACCACCCCCACCATTCTCCCGGT
Source organism: Isotomiella minor (assembly GCA_034696445.1). Taxonomy (NCBI): domain Eukaryota; kingdom Metazoa; phylum Arthropoda; class Collembola; order Entomobryomorpha; family Isotomidae; genus Isotomiella; species Isotomiella minor. The sequence goes on from JAQIWU010000484.1 coordinate 383, forward strand.
CCAATTGCTTATACTCGTAGGTTCAATCCACGTTTGACGCATAGTATAATCAAAGGCAACGCCATTTGCAATGAATTGTGTGTCCCTCGTGAATAGACCAAAGGCCTGTGTCCATTTAAAGTAAGTGGGAATCATTGAACCATGGTGAACCGTGAACGAAACATATGCAACTTTCGACAACAGGGACTGCTCATCAACATTTCCGTACCAATGAATGTTTGGATATCTATACTTAAAGTATTCAAGTACCACATCCCTGCTTAGACTCGAATGGACGCGATACACAAGAGCGGATGGTGTGCATGTTATGAGGCTTCGCTCTGCAAGAACGTTTTCCCTAGCAGCGCTGTAGTATTCCCTGTTAACAATCCGATTTTTAGTGAAATAGTCCAGCCTGTAGCGTGGAATTGTGCGAGGCACCAACAGGTGATTGGTTAAACCGTAAAGGATTTGTTCGTCATTCCCAGGATGTCCTCCAAACAGTGTCCACAATTCCAACCTATTCCAAAGTTCCGTAAGAAAGGTATTGTGAAACAGTTTAAAAGAGTAACGAGGGGCATGGAAAATTTGTGGGGAATAGGAAAAAGTCATGTATTTGAAATGCTGGTGTTGAGAGTATGAGTATAGGTCGGTGCACATTTGCGAGGACCCATTTCTTCGGTAATCTCCAATGGTGTTCAGCAATTCATCCAGATCTCCATCGAGCTTCATTTCTATCCGTCGCGTTTCCCATGTTGCCATGTCATAGACATTTGCGTGTTCATCGTGGAGACAGGGGAGTGGCCTCCACTCATTATACAGCTTTCGATCTGGAGGAGCGTTCACCAAATCAATAAGGGTTCCAATGTACCCTTCGCTCAACACGACAGAGATCAGGAACCAGCTCCCAAAGGTCCACCGGAACACTGCCATCCCAACGGAACAAAGATTGACACCCATAGAGTAGGTGAAATGGTAGTAGAGGCATTTGACCATTTTGCTATTACCAGAATTAGCTTTCTCCATTACCAGGACCAGACCTCCGACGTCTTGTCTGTCTACGCCAAGGCTATGCTTCTCGGGTCAACTCCTACGGGGTCTTCTGTGACACCTGAATGTGTCAACGAAGAAGGAAGAACTCGTTAGCGCCACTGTTGACGGGGGATGGGAAAGTGGTGGGGACTATGGTTATTATGGTGACGGGAAAGGGGGTGGCGCTGAAAGGGACGGAGGTTTTTGCTTTGTCGATTAATGGTTCGGTTGGATGGAAGATAGCTAATGTTGATTGAGTGATGGATTGAAACTGCGTAGCGTATCAGTTTCCTAGTGGTCCAGCAAATCAAATACAAAATGAACCTAAGGTTTTTGGAAAAACATGCTGGAAAATATTGCACTTCTCTATGAACACGAAAATATAATTCCATTAGCAACTCCACACTAAGATATCAGTTGTACCATTACCCTAGGGGCAAAAAGAGCCGTGCAAAGTGGAAGGATGATGCCAAAAACGTCATTGCCCTTTGAATGGTTTCGTAATTTTAATTGTCATTTCGACCACTGCCAAGGGGACATTTCGGTGTGATTCTGGATTACCCGGACGAAACTTGGTATGGCGGTAGGCCCATGTGAGAAACTAAGGGTCACATAGATAAATATTTTCTTCCCACGGACCCTTTAAGGGTCTGGGAGAGGGGTGACTTAATTTTCTCAGGGTATTTTCTCAACCGCCATCGAAAAAGCCATGTTTTTTGCAAATCTCCCATGCTTAATTTGGGGGCTTAACACGCGGTGTTAATTTGAGGATATTTCCGGAATTTTAAGGTTTCTGAGTTTTTTACTTTTTCGGAATTACATATCCGCATATTGTAAATTGCCATAAATACCACAATAAAAGTAAAAGCAACACACAATAAAAGTAAATACTTTATCGCATATGGTAAGTTGCCCTTGGAAGTTTAAGTCCTTCCACTCCCGGTCCCTTAAACGGAAAGACAAAAAGTATGTGTCCCATGGAAAGACAAATAGTATGTGACCCTAAGTTTCTCACAAGGCCTTACTACCATACGGAATTTGAACCCTTTACTCCAAAATCACCCCGAAATGTTCCCTTGTGAGTCCGTATTAAATAATTCCTAACGACGAGTAAATAAGGGTAGTTGCCTCAACTTGCCCCTAACACAGAAAAGAAGAGAAGGATTACATAAGCAGCTGGGAGAGAAGAGAGATTGGTGTTGTTGAACGAGTGGTACTGTTATGCTTGCATCAGTGTTCGCAGCCACCACCACCACCAACTGCATATCCCACAATGCAATTCGGTTTGGGAACGTTTAGCAATGACGTCATCGACGAATTGCGGTTGACAGATCCACCCACCTTCTCCCCTTGGAATACGCGTGACCCATGATAAATCGAGTTTTTCTCCCTGTCCCATGCCACACCTTCTTCGATGATGTCATCGTTGAATGGTCCCTCTCCTCCGTAAGCAACAGTACAAATCAGGTGCTGTGTTGAGGGCAAAATGTGTGAAGGGTTGTAGGTCGACTATGACCTGTGATTGCAAAATTTGAAGTGACTTTGACTTCTTGGAGTTGCTGCCCTGCTTCTCTGCAAAGGGGAACCCTGAGAAGGGTACTGGAGTGGAGAACTCGACGACAGTTACTAACATGAGGACTAACGCGATTTGTGCAGGATGAACGCATAAAGGTAGTACAAATACCCTAATAAGTTAGCCAGCCACCAAACATCCAACCACTCAACCACTAACGTATCTAGCCACACACAAAGGCGACAAAATGTGGTAGTGACATGGCATGCAGTTGTCTTCCCCCTTGGCGTATGATTGAGTCAGCTATCTCCGACTGAACAAATAAAATGGATTCCATGTTCCAAGGTTCCTCCATAGTTTTAGTATTTGGCGTCGTATTTGTCACGTTTAGCTTCAAATAGCTAGTAGTGTCACGTATAGAGCTTTAATGGAATCAGAAAAATGTAAGATTTATTAACGCAAAACGTCATTTGACGATGAAAGCAAAAGCTATTGATTCGACACTCCATCGGGCTAACGTTTTTATAGCATTGTAAGACATTTATTTATCGCCTGACAGAAGTTGTCAATCACACAGGATGCTGATTTATGTTATGGTTACAAAGTGACTGTTATCAATTAGCAAATAGGGATTAAATGCACAACTTTACTTTTCCTCAATGCAATACTTATCAAAGACGTGACTTCCATACTTCTCCTTTGCCATGCACATTTGCTTCTTACCACTCTCGCAGAATTCTGAGTCACCCTGGCACCCATGGCTATCCCACCAACTTGGACAGTCATGTCGTTTTGCTCCCCCTCCCGCATTTATCCATTTTTTGGTCATTCCAGTCGTAGCTCGTCGTTATTCTTGCGACGTCCGCCGTGCTGTTGACAGATGCGGCAATGTGAGGACGATGCAAAAAAAAACTGCAAAGTGTTGCAGCGTGGTGTGAATCGCTCCATGGAGTGACATAAATATGAACGGATGACGGACTATCGTTCAACTTAGATACGAACGGATGATGGGCAATGGTTCAACATAAATAAAAACAGCTGACGGACAATCGTTCAACTTAGATACGAAGGGAAGATGGGCGATCGTTCAACCTAGATACGAACGGATGATGGATAATCATTCAACATAAATATGAATGGATGATGGATAATCGCTCAACTTAGATACGAACGGATGATGGACAATCATTCAACATAAATATGAATGGATGATGGACAATCATTCAACGTAAATATGAATGGATGATGGGCAATCGTTCAACATAAATACAAACCGCTGACGGACAATCGTTCAACGTAGATACGAACGAAAGATGAGCGATCGTTCAACCTAGATACGAACGGATGATGGATAATCATTCAACGTAAATATGAATGGATGATGGGCAATCGTTCAACTTAGATACGAACGGATGATGGGCAGTCGTTCAACATAAATACAAACGGCTGACGGACAATTGTTCAACTTAGATACGAACGGAAGACGGAAAATCCTTCAACACAGATACCAACGGATGATGGCCAAACGTTCAACGTAGATACGAATAGATAGATAATGAACAACCGTTCCATATAGGTACGAACGGATGATGGACGATCGTTCAACGCAGATATCAACGGATGGTGTGCAACCGTTCAAGGTAGATACACATGGATGACGGGCAATCGTTCAACTTAGGATCTATACCCAGCCGTAGTAGTAATGGTATCTGCTACTTCGATCAAGTTTGTCAATTTTTGGACTATGACAAAAAATTGGTGTCAAATTGAAGGTTGAAGATACTCCTTCAACTTCCTGCAGAGCAATTTCTAAAACGTTTTTCCAGTCCATCGTTTTGACGGCATCATCGATGGTATTTCTATCGTCGTATTTTATGGACGGAATTGCTCTGTAGGATGTTGAAGGACTATCTTCAACCTTCAATTTGACACCACCAAATTTGGCATTTTCCAAAAATTGACGGACTAGATCCAAGTTGCAGTTAACTAGTTTAACTAGTTGGTAATTCCCTTTATCTATGCATCAACCGCTTGGTCGCAACGCTTCTTCCCCTTTTGCCAGTGTAACTTCGACAGTATACTTAAGGCAAACGCACCCGAGACCGGCACACAAGCAGATGACATCTGGAAGCAAAGGGGCTTCAGCGGTACTGGTTTCCACCCAGCGGAGCATTCATTTAATAATTAGAACGCTTCATAGCCGTACAATTGGTTGCACTAACTGAATGCTAGTTCATCCCACGGAACAAAACCGAAGCTGCTTGCATACCGTTTAAATAGGGCTGAAGAAATTGTGAACATTGTTCGGTTGCAGTGTGGAGTCATGTGCCATGACGGTTTCCATTGGTATCAATGCTACTAAAATATGTGCTATCGAGTTTCATCCATGGCTTCTACAGTGTAAACGTAATTCAGACGGTTTATGAGGACGGCAGCTAATACGTACCTGTGAGATCATCGTCTACAAATGTGCTTATCTAGAACGTTGAACACAATGAGTAAATTCCACAATGCATGAAGACTACAGCGTAGACTATATTTAGATGGGGCAACATGATCGCGAAAGAAAAATTAAAATGCAAATGGGGATTCCCGAAAGAATTAGAAATGGCACTCCTTCCAAGGACAAAACAGCACGCAGGAAGTGCACAGAGGTTTTCTGCACGTTTTCTGAGAAACCGTGCGAAATTTTAGGCAGTTGTGTCTATTTCGGGTTTGTGGGTAGTCTACTGTGTACAGAGTGAACGTGAATTGGCTTGCTATCATTAGTGCTATAACCAAGCAACCGAGGTTTTTTTCGTTTTTTTCAACAATTTTTCTTTTTAACACGGAGATAAACCGTGAAAAAAACACGAAAAAGAAGATCAAGTCTTACAAAACCCCCTGTTGCTTGGTTATAGCATTATTATAGTTGGTTATAGCGTTAACCCCCATTTAAAAATGATAGCAAGTCAATTCGCGTTCACTCTGTATGTAAGCAATGTAGTTTATAAGTCATTAAATAATTTTTATCGTTGTGGACTAAAGTAACTAACTTGACTATAATAATGATAAATAATGTGCCAAATATGCTTTAATTGGGCCGGAAATTCAAGATGCTTTTAGTGGCGTCCGGACTGAGCTTGCAATTCTGGCCAGACAAGTGAAAACAATGTGATCATTCCATGTGACCTTTCTGAACGGTCGTAATATGCTTTTCATCCAAAATGCATGTTGCATTAGTTTTTGGAACATGTAATTGCCGGCGTACAATGGTACTTACAATTAGTTCTTGTCAATTTTAGAACAACTTTGTTGTGCCTTGTCTTAAATACTTTTCATTGGCCCCACAATCTAAAGATTTTGGCCACCTATTTACAGATGTTCGGAGAGTCGTACTGCTTGTAGTCGTGATAAAACTCAGTTCCTCTCTAGCTTTAGCTTTCCCATATCTCGTGGTAAACAGTATGGGAAGCAAAGCTTATTTTGTAATCCTTGAACGGATCAACCCTACTACATGTGCCATTTTCGAAAGCATCATTAGGTGAAATAATTTTGTCACGGGACTCAATGCTTTTGAGATTTTGAGTGCAAGTAGGTGGTTGAGAAGTATGAAGTATGCCACGACCGGTGCAAATCTCCAATGTGCGAGTCCAAGGTGGACGTTTAGAGGTCCAATAGCCTGTAGTTGACAAGGTCACCTGATGTTTGAACGAATCTACACCTGTCATGGCTCACCTCTTACAAGAGATTCTTGGTGAGAAGGATAACTCATTCCTTAGTATGGCTTATTGCAACTTCGATATGTCTTTGCCCACCCTACTCAGGGTGGTGGCAGTGCCATAAAAAAGTTGCTGGCAACAGCAGGAATGGTATCACGCAAGAATGTGTCGGACAGAACTACACCCGTATTTGTTAGGTACGTACAGCTGTAAAGACAGCTGATGCGCTCACCTGCTATTCAATTAAATCCATGTAGCTGAAGGTCCACCCTCACAAAAATTGGTGGTTGTATCAACGGATAGCCGGATTATGTAATAAAACCATGGTCCGAATAAGTGTACAAGAATTGGGCAAATGTATAATGCATTTGCAATTGTTTATTCTACCCTCGATTGGAGGAACAGTATCATGCCCAAATGTCTCGGACCGGATCACACCCTTTTCTGTGGGAGAAGAAAAACCGCTGATTAAATCACCTGCCATTTACACTACTGCACGTACCACGTGGCCCACCCATGACAAGAAATTCGGGGTGGACTCCGTGGAAAGCGTCAGCGGGGGGTAGTCGGATGGTTTAATAAACCCACGGTCCGAACCATCTCTCTGCGAGCAATACTTGCGCACATGCATCATCCCCTTTTAATGATGTTTTGTATAATCGATATCTCCTTGCCCACCGAACATACTATCGTGAAGGTGATGTCGAAATGTAGCCGGCAGTATGAGGAATCGTCGCATGAACAAATGTCTCGGACCGGATTACACCCCTGTTTGTTACAGAGGATAAATCGCAAGTACAGTAGCTCAACCCACCTGCTATTTAAACTAATCTAAACTAATGGGGGAGGTCTCAACAGATAGCTTCTGCTGGTGGTAGTCGGATGGAATAATCAAACCACGGTCCGAGCCATTCCTATGCGTAAAATAAATGAGTAAATGTGTAATCCACTTTTAGTGATTTATTGTTCCCTCGATATCTCACCGCGATAATCATAGAGAGGAAAAACCGCAAGGGCAGCTGATCAACTCACCTGCAATTTAAACTAATCCATGTAGCTAGTGGCCCACCCGTCAGAGGAACTTGGGGGTGGTCTTAGTAGTTTGCCTCTGCAGGTGTTAGTGGGATCTTGTAATAAAATGTCGGTCCGAACTATGTCTCCGGGTACAATAAATCGACAAACTGGTAATTTCCTTACAAGGGTATATTGTGTCCTGGATATCTCCTCGCCCACCCCACGCAGGATAGTGTGGCGTCAGACTGTAGCCAGAAGGAGGAGGAATGGTTCCATGCAAAAACATTTAGGACCGAACCGCACCCCTTTTTGTTAGAGAGGAAAATCCTCAAAAACCGCTGATTTTCGCACCTGCGGTTGCCCGCCCACCCCACATAGGGGTGTGCCGTAACATCGGTGTGGCACAGGAAGGCCTGAGGAGTAAGTTGACACCTTGATCAGCTGGACCGCAGGTGTTCTAGTTTTTTGCGCCAAATAACTTTTTGCCCACCCCACCTGTGGGGGTGTGGCTAAGTTTTTTAGACATCATTAGAGTAGCTTATTATTTTCGTGACGTCAAATTTTGGACCGAAGCCACCATCGGAATTTCTGCCAAATACACGGACATGCTAGCTAGGGAGTCCTCACTCCTCCACAATTATGCTTTCACTTTATGCACTCTGACATGAACCCCTTTGTTGCTCAATGCTTCCAAAAGGAGGTCGCAAGTCTGAAACAAAAAGTAAAAAAAACAGCCCAATATATTAATCTTGGGCATAATATTCATGGTGGAGTTCATGGACGCCATGATGCCATCTCTCCCCCTTATCCCAGTCCAGCAAATCGGCCTCCCGACCTCCTCTCAATCTAGCCTGTAACCTCGCTCCGTCTCCTGACCTTCATCGCCCCTTGGGTCAAAACCCTTCGCCTTGTCCCTTGGGACTCGAGTATTATTGTCTCCATTGGGGATGGCGGATGTAAGGGAAGCCAGGGCCTGGTCGTCTGCCCTTCACTCGTTTCCTCCTGTGGACTTCCCACGACTGAAGGTTCTGGATCTGGGGAAGGAGGAAGAAGGATATAAACCCCTTCACCAGACCGTTGCCATATTTTTGGTCAATCTTATGACAAATGTGATGCAGGGAGCCCCGAGTCTTCAGAGGCTATCATACTCTGCCCTCTTTTTCGGAAATGGTGAAGACGACATGGTGGAAGCTGAGAGCCAGGCATCGAATGGTATTGTGAGTGCACTTCCCCGATCCTTAAGAACCCTGTTTTTAGATTCCAACTGTACAGGTGACTGAGTCACTTGAAATATCATTTTGTTATGGCCCTAAAAATTTATATTTTTTTAAAGTGGACTACGGAGACTTCACTTGGTTTTCCTGCGAAGGCAAGCCAGAACCTCAAAACGAATTTAGGGAAGGACAAAACACCGGGTTGAAACGCCTCCACTTTCTGAACCTGGATGATATTTATGATTCCAACTTCCCTTTCATGACAGAGCTGGGGATGACTCCAAGATAAAGTGCCTTCTTTAAGTGTCCGACTGCCTTCCCAGCAATTCTCATTTTACGGCTTCACATGCGAAGTGACTACCCACCTGACACGAGTGGTCCAAGTGACACCAGTCACCTCCCAGCCCACCAAGGCGTTCGAAAACTGGCCCTTCGTCGTTTGTTGGGTGCAAGGCTACACATTGGTTTTATCTTTTTCCCCTTCGCCCATGTCCTGCCCAATCTGACCCACGTGGACTTGATCTGCATGGATCCGAGGGTGTTGACCCTCCTCTTCTCCCATCTTCCCAGTCTTGTAAGCATTAAACTGACCCTGAGCTTCACACAAGATTTTGAAGGGTGGAAGTCTACCATATCCGGCCTCCATCCTTCCGTTTCGGAGATGGCGAAGGAGTTGGACATTTTGGACGCTGAAGGTTTTCATGCCATTAAGGTCATAGGGTCGAGGAGGGGGAATTCCACCGTTGGTCTGGGGAATTTGAAGGGGATGTTTACATGACTATACTTGGATGCAACAAATTTATATCTGTGTCATTGTTTATAGATTTGAAAGTTTTGGACATATCCGATTGTACCAACGACTACTACGAGGTCTTCCTGAACAAACTCAATTTCGGGACCGTGTTCATAAAATGCAGGTCTTTGAGGCAACACCGGACTGCCACCTTCATTGCTTGGCGGAACCAATTTAAAATTTGGCCTGCTAATAGTAAAGCAATATCCCTTTTAAACAAAGGGCGTGTTCTTATGAGCGAATTTTAGGCTCAAGGACCCTTATCGACCGGTCCATGCACTCATGCTAAGTAACCCCACCCTATCTCTTAAACATCCCCAGATACAAACGCCTTGGAAAAAAAGTGATTCCTTGGTAGTCTCCTATAATGATTAATTTGGGAGTTTCGCCAATACGCCGCTGTGTTAATTTGGGGTAGGCCATGAGCCATCCATTTAAGCACATCAAACTTTGTTTCCTGGTCTCCACACAAAGTCATCGATTGAACGATTGTCCATCATTCGCTCGCAGCTACGTTGAATGATTGCCGATGATTCGTTCGCAGCTACGTTGAATGGTTGCCGATCATTCGTTTGCAGCTACGATGACCGATTGTTCATCATCTGTGCGTATCCACGTCGAAAGATTGTCAATCGTCGGTTCGAATCCACGTTGAAAGAGAGTCCATCATCCGTCCTGGGTATAGAATGACGTGTGACACGCGTGTTTGTGATGGAAAATGGGCAAGTGTTTTCAACTTTTGTTATCCGATTCATAATTAAATTTATTGTATCCACCATTGGGCACTACTAAGAAGTGAACCGCCGTTAGTTGGAAAACCCTGTTGGTCTCAGTTTAATTTAATGAGTTGAAATCAGGTCGCCAAGGTCCCAGCAAACAACGTAAACCCCCTTACGAAGGATAGCACTTACGAGGGATGATGCCGAAATGTAAATGACCAATCTCCTTGACAGTAATATATGTTGCTGGCGTTGAGTAAAAAGTAACTGTTGTCGCTTAGCTTCGAATGCGGCGATCCGTTAAGCGGCTGGGGACACCAGAAAAGAGCGTTTTCCCCATTTCCTCTAATGCTGCTCCGTGGATTTACCTTATAATCAATAGCCTAGTTGGGTGTGAGCCGGTCACTGAGTTACGTCAAAAAGATATATCAGCTCGGGTGGTGGGTTGGAATCCCGTCTGGGCCATGCAATCTTTGCTATACAACCCCAACCTCTCTCTTATACATCCCCACATACAAAAGGCTTGGAAAAAAGTGATTCTTTTGTAATCTCCTGTAATGATTAATTTGGAAGTTTCGCCAAAACGCCGCTGTGTTAATTTGGGGTAGGCCATGAGCCTTCCATTTCAGCACATCACACTTTAGTTCCAAAGTTTCCTGGACCCCACACAAAGTCAAAGCTCTCTCGGAACGCAATACTTACAAGAATGCTTGATGTAGGGTGTAGCGACGGCGAAGACGTCTTGTGGATGGAATGTAGACTGAGGCCAGAACGGCTCAACATGCAATCTATGCTTCTGTCCTGCATATTCATGGTAGCTTGACTACGTTGAACGATTATGTTACGTTAAACGATTGCCCATCAACCGTTCACAGCTACGTTGAATGATTGCCGATCATTCGTTTGCAGCTAGGTTGACCGATTTTTCATCATCTGTGCGTATCCACGTCGAAAGATTGTCAATCGTCGGTTTGAATCCACGTTGGAAGAGAGTCCATCATCCGTCCTGGGTATAGAATGACACGTTACAAACAAAATAAAAGTACTAATCGACTGGAATATGTAAGTGCCAGGGCCTGAATATCAATATAGTTCCCCCTAACACATTTTTGTAGAACAAGGTACGAAAACTTCTTTCCGGGGAAGAAATGCGTGTTGGAGTGTGGAAAGCCCAACGGTTTAGCGAACCAGGAACAAGAACAAACGGAGATAGTCGTAATTGTGTGTATACGGATGTCAGACAGGAAATCATTTTTTACCGTTAATTAAAATTTTAGGCATATCTGGCACACATGTTTATCTTCACGGGTTCTACGGGACTTGAATTTCGCCTGCTACGTGACTTGCAGCCCCCCTTACATTTGTGCTGGCACGCAACCTCCTCTGGGTCCTGAAATACATTTTTTCTCTTGCTTTTGCTAAAAATGACAACATGATAATATGTCCACCTCTCGTTTGACTCTAGCTGCTTCGTTCTGGTGTGTGGCCGTTCGCGATTGCGCTGTCATTATGTGCGCCATTGCATGGTCGAACAGGTTCAAAAATTCCTCCTCCGGATGGTGCCCGTTGGACCCATAGGCACACGAAAACAATTCTGTCTGGTGGTAAGTGATTTCTGCCACGCCCATTCTGTCGTTGTGAACAACCGTTTGGAGCCTCAACTGCAACCCTGTTGTGTGCTAGATCACTTCCTGGACTCTGTTGTGGAATTGTTCGTCGCTCCCCTGCTGAAAGCCCTGATAGATTACCAGTGGGTATCCTCCAGGTCTCATCCTCCTGCTTTAAGCGATTAGTCATCTCTGACATGTCATGTGACTGTATTCTTCAGGGAGCCCAATATGAAACTTACCAGCGAATAGGTAGGCTGAGTTTCAAGGGAGAACAGGAAGGCACTAACCGGAGAGTCCATTGCCCTCACAATGGAGCCGAGGAAGGAACTTACAAGGGATTCCATATGTTCATTTGCAATGCAGTCCAAGAAAACACTGACTATGGAGTCCAGGATTCCACCCACAAGAGAGTCTAGTAAGGAACGGACCAGTGAGTCCATAGGCTCACTCTCAAAACTCCAATTTCCCCACGTGTTCCCTCAGGGACTCCATTGTGAGTGACTAGCTGGAATTTGTTGGTGTGGTTGTGTCTCCTGGACATCCTTATGACTGAAATTTCGGCAACCTTCTTAGGTGACCCCATCCAAACCCACGTGCAGAAGACGGTTGTGGCGTTCTAAAATCTGAGGTCTGACAGCTCCCACAGAAAAACGCCACGTCGGAATCCTTGTCGTCTGCAGTATCCTGTGCACTTCAATTCAAAATCTTGCATTGTAAAGCGATGAATAATCCTTGCTAGTATCGGTTTTTGAAGTGGTTCCCAACTTGACAATTTACCTCAGAATGCCAGCGCGAAAGGCGATTGATCATGACCGGAGGAGAAAGCAACACAAAAACCGGAAGATGATGAAGCAATGAACGGTAAACCTATAAATCGTTGTAACCATTGACATCGCTTCCAAAAGCAATCTACTCTAAAAAAATAACGGCTGAACTAAATATCATCTCAGGCCCGAAATACTTTCAACGGAGAGATATACTTACATACCCCATTTGAATTAGGATTATTCTACTATTCCACACACATTCGTGGGAACAGCACCTACAAAACACTGTTCCACGGCAACCACCAATTTCACCGTTACGAATGTAGACATGCGTATCGTTTCTACCTTACATTTTAGGTCCTCACGAGGAGTTTAGACATTACGTCTACTCAGAGTGTCTCATTCATTGATAAATCTCGGAGCAGTCTTGTTTTGTACAACGTGTCCTCTCATGTAGTCAAGACACCAACGGTGCAGTTTTTCATGCCAAGCACAATATACATCTCTAGAATAAGAAGCAGCATAGCAACATTTCATCACAATATTTCAAAACATTTCATCGCATACCAAAATGTAAAATCTATATGAAATAACATTGAATAATACAATGAACAAAACAGCCATTACCATAAATTATATTCCAACAATTGCAACAATTGTCCTTAAAATTGCACTTCGTTAAAATGAATACCCTGCTTCGCAGTAGGACATAGACGTGGCAGAAGAGAAGACTTCAATTCAATTCCACGCTTCATCAAACTGAAATGGCGTGTACATTGCGGGTGCTTATCCCAATCCTTCTTGTCTTTCTAGCTTATGGGTTGGAGCGTCAGGAATGCCTGGCCGCCGAGCCGGAGTCAGACGACATCGACATAGGTGTGGCGAGAGTGAAACGGGAAGAGGTGAGTCTTTTAGATTTACCATGACGCTGATAATTTTGGGCAAACTGTACAATTATGTGTTACTAGGCTGGGGAAGATTCCTGCAAAGCTAAATGCTCTGACAAATGTGTGTCCCGAAAAAGACGAAGTGCTATCCCTGTAGAGTTGGTAAAACTGGACAAGGGGGCAATCTGCAAAAAGACTTGCGAAATGCAATGCAAGGGATGCAAGGAAAGGGATGACTGCAATGATCAAGAGCCCCCAAAAATTACATACCATAGGAAATGATATGATATGAACGTACAATCAATAAATCATTCAATCACTTAGGTTTCATACCGCGTTGCGTAGTTTGGTTTAGTATTCCGGATTAGCATAAAAGCATATCCACCAATGCTACGGCCAACGAGGTGTGTGTCCGTCACTTGACAATTTTTCATCTTATTAACTGTACCAGGGGTCGAACTTACTTATTTGTCTTTGCACAGTATTTGTCGCGGTTTCTTCTTTTAGGAAACTGTGTTGGGCATTTTATGATGTTTGCATGGGTTTGTGTCGTCGCTCCACCCTCGTCATAGTAGTTATTTAAGCTGCATAAATGCGGCAGGAATGTGGGTTGTGTAACGGTTGACGTCATAGAATAAAACTGACTCGACATAGTAATAAATAACAGGCGACATTCCGTAAGTTTTAACATTGCCGGGCGACGTCACCCCATGCAATGATGCAATGTGTTTAATGTCAAACTGTCATTATGTGTTCAATTGCATGGTCGAACAGGTTCAAAAAATCGTCCGCCAGATGGTGCCCTTTGGACCCATAGCCACACGAAGAACAATTTGCAATTGGCCTCCCATTCCATTTGGTGCAAGACGAGTGGCTTTCTTCGCAGGACAGAGGATTTGAGGGTTCGGTAAATTTCATTTTTGAATAACACGCAATTAGTGTTGACAATACGTGGAAAACATCTTGGAGAGAAAAAGCTCGTTTAATCACGAAAGCATTAATTATTCATGCTTTTCGTACCAAATCGAAGGCAAATCAGTAAACTATGTTCATATTAACTGATATTGATCATTCAAAAACACTTAGATTGTTCTAGAGCAACGGTTACTGGCCACCTCGTTTTTCAACTATATTTTTCGATTTTACGGTAGAAAGTTGCAAATCTTTCTGCTGAATCCCAACCATGCCACCATATCCCCACTACCTAAAATTACTCCTGTATTTGCTTTCCTCAAAAGCGATTACCCTAGGACAGTTGGAGTGGGGAGCATCTGAAAATCCAAAGCTGCATCATATTTTGGATGACAACCATGACCAATCACACCCCTGCTGGCAATCCGTACTTTTGAGTGACCTGAACTTGGAGTTTAATGATACTGTATCTATTGTATGGAGGAAGGGGGACCCGCAAGACCTACTCAGATCACTTGTACATCAACCGACCTATGTTCCCATGAAGAATTCGAATTGCGAGTTACGCTTCTCCCAATATGTGCTCATCGACTACCAAAACGCTTTAGAAGAATGTCTATTGCAGAATTGCTCGGAAACATCATGTACAAACATACGCAAAGCTTCTTTGAAACTCGGAGGAAAGGTGTGTCCTTTTTACAGAAGGTTCGCCGGGGAAGCATGTACGCCATAGTCATTCCCTGCTTTTCAATGGCTTCGTCAAATGAGTGGAATTTAAGGCTTTACGACGAGACTCCCATGGTATGGGGCAAGCGATTCGAAGGTGTTGAATCCGATGTTCTGTACGTTGTGATTCTTCTATTGCCCACTTTGTCAAATGTCAACTCTGGTGGGGGTAGTGCTTTTCCACAGCTGATTCTTCTATCGAAACAGATCACTACATTGTTCCTGATTATGGTAGAACGATGCCGAAGAAGGTTTCCAACAGGAATAATTACCCGATTGCAATGTCCCTCAACTTTGAAAAGTCTAAACAACTGTCAACTATTATGGCCACCGTTCAACTGTCAAGAGTAATGCAGTGGTGTCGTCCATCAGATAGTCAGCCATCGGAAATAAACTTAACTTCGTTCTCTCCAAGCATTGCATACGACATATGGACGTCAGAGTGGATTAATTTTGTCGTTCGCAAGCAGAATGGAACTTTGAAGTCCTGTGATAAAGTGGAAGCTTTTGTGAGACCCAGTGTGACCTATGGTCCGCTGCGGTATTTCAGAGGGGGGCTGCAACATTCCTAGGAGGCGACATCCAAGTCCCGTAGAACCCACAAAGATAACCATGTGTGCCTTAAAGCGATAAGGTGTGATAATCTTTCCACGTAGCTGCGAACGGATGATGGACAATCGTTCAACAAAGCCACAAACAAATGAAGGGTAACCGTTCAAAGTACAGAGTGGCAGATTATTGACTTCCAATCATTTTAGGAACCCCCTTTTAGGCCCTAGCAACATTTGTTTTAAAATTATTTTATTAGACTTTTCGAGACTTTTGGGGGTTTTTTTTAAAATTTTTTTGGTGGTTTTCCCTTTCTTTTCGCAACAAAAATTACATGTAAAAAATTGTTGCTAGTGACTAAAATGGGGATAGTAAAATGATAGGAAGTCAATACTCAGCCACTCCGTATATACGACCGGCTGATGGACAATCGTTAAAGGTGGATACGAACAGATGATGGACAATCGTTCAACGCAGATACGAACGGATGATAGACAATCTTTCCAGGTAGCTGCGAACGGATGATGGACAATCGTTCAACGGAGATACGACCGGCTGATGGACAATCGTTCCACGTAGCTGCGACCGGCTGAAGAACAATCGTTCAACCTAGCTGCGAACGGATGATGGACAATCGTTCAACGGAGATACGACCGGCTGATGGACATTCGTTCAACGTAGATACGAACAGATGATGGACAATCGTTCACCGTAGATACGAACAGATGATGGACAATCGTTCTACAAAGGCACGAACAAATGAAGGTTAATCGTTCAACGTATGTACGACCGGCTGATGGACATTCGTTCAACGTGGATACGAATAGATGGTGGACAATCGTTCAACGTAGAAACGAACGGGTGATGCACAATTGTTCAACAAAGCTACGAACAAATGAAGGGTAACCGTTCAACGTAGATACGACCGGCTGATGGACAATCGTTCAAAGTGCATACGATCAGATGATAGACAATCGTTCAACGTAGAAACGAACGGATGACTTAGAATTTTTCAACGTAACATAATCGTTCAGCTTAGTCAAGGTACAATGAATATGCAGAACAGAAGCATAGATTGCATGTCCGGCGGTTCTGACCGCAGAGTGCGCATTCCATTCACAAGACGTCTTCGCCGTCGATACACCCCTACATCACGCATTTTTGTAAGTATTGCGTCCTGACAGAGCTAATACTTTGTGTGGAGTCCAGAAAACATTGGAAGTAAAGTGTGATGTGCTAAAATGGAAGGCTCCATAGCATACCGCAAATTAACATAGCGGGGTATTGGCGAAACTCCCAAATTAAGCATTATAGGAGATTACCAAAGAATCACTTTTTTCCACGGCGGTTGTATGTGGGAAATTAATCTTGGAAATTTAGGTCTCCCAACTTTTAGACCCTTAAAGGGCCTATAGGAAGAGAAAGGGTGGGGTTACTTAGCAAGGAGTGCAAGGCCCAGACGGGTTTCCAACCCACCATCCGAGCTGATATGTCTTTTTGACGTAACCCAGGGACCCGCTCTCACCCAACTAGGCTATTGATGCTAAGTTAAATCCACGAATCAGCATTAGAGGAAATGGGGGAAACGCTCTTTTCTGCATAGCCACGGTGTCCCCAGCCGCTTAAGGGATTGCCGCATTCGAAGATATTAAGGGACAGCAGTTACTTTATTGGTCATTTACATTTCGGGGTCATCCCTTGTGAGTGATATCTTTCGTAAGGGGGTTTACGTTGTTTGCTAGTACATTGGGTACTGGATTTCAACGCATTAAATTAAACCGAGACCAACAGGGTTTTCCGACCAACCGCGGTTCACTTTTTAGTAGTGCAACAAATAGACAGATACAACAAATACTTGGACACAATTAATACGTACAACTCGTCAGATCGAGAACGATGGGTTAATCGATGAGTGTCTTGGCTCCAGAAGAAGACACAGACGCAATTGCAAGGGTGTCTTGCTTCGGGATCGAGGGAGTTGATGGTATAATCTTTCAGGACAACGAGGATTCAAAGTTGAAAATTTAAAAAAAGCAGATGATGGGATCAACAAAATACTTTTTGAAATCATGTGTGTTTGTGAAGGGAAATGAACGATACATCTCATCAACAAGTGTAAACCTGGATCACCTTTTTAATGACGTGCAGTTAGAGATTGGTGCACATAACTGTTATGACATGATTTTGAGTGAAAGTGGAAAAAATAAGATTGAGAGTTTGAGTACACTAAACCCGTACCAAAAGCAGACCCCTTTCGAAAATTCAGATTACCAAGAACGACCATTTGTACTTGCAGCAGAGTGTAAATCCACAACAGCATTACACGTCGACCAGAACGGGACCAACGCCAGTGCATGGCTGTCTGTTCTGAAAGGAACCAAGCTGATTTTTGCATACTACTGTGAGTTCAACATACGTGGCTCAGTCTTGTATTAATTATGCATCTTTTCATTCCAGCCACACCGGCAGAAATACTGGATGCGGTTTGCAAAGAAGCATACACAAATGCGAGTTTCTTAAACAGATTAAAAAATTCATTTGGTTGCAAGAGAAAGCAGCAATTAGAAAAGCGTCTGACCACATGTTACTGCGCCATCAATGGACTTGGGGTGATTCTCCTACCAGAATTCTGCATGAAACAAAACATCAAATACGAGTTGACCATACTGACCGCAGGTTTGTTGGGACGTATTTCACATGGGGATGGTTTCAGCCATTCTGCATCTAATATTTGCTCTGATTTTTAGGAATGAGTGTTATCATCCCTGGTAACACATGCCATGTTTTCATCAACATTACTGGAACATTGGCGATTCAAAGACTGTTTGTGTCCCAGCCATTCGAAAATCCTACTGCACAAATATGCAAGTACAACTGCGCATTTCAACAAAATGTTTGGCATTCCCCCTTTCCAATGTCGGTTCTCCATACTCAAATAGATCATGTAGAAATTGAGGAAAGGCTTGTTGCCTTCCTCAAAACACAGGTCAGAAATGGGTTGGACCTATTTTATACCAATCCTAGTTACAATAGGAAATGTCATTATCCTAACTGTACAACAAGTGTAACTGTAAATAGTCAACTACATAGAGACAGAACCCTTTGCTCTCACTATTTAGCAAAGCACACACATGAGGACTTGAATCATTACACCTTACACTATGTTGCATACAAGCTGAAGATGAATAGATTTGGACTCCGATCCTTGTTTGAGCCATGTTTAGAAAGACAAGACTAGAAACTGCGTCTCCATGTACTTGTGTAAAATAAAAGCATTTTTGATCAAACAGAATAAATATATTCCTCCATAATTGAGTTTTCGCATGGCTTTTTACTTCATTACATCGTGACCCCTCATGAAAAGATGGAGGAAGAGAAAATGACTGTGTGATTATGATCGTAATTGGAGGGTACGAGGTAATAAAGAGTATGAAGTAATTACAAGAGAAAGAGCTGTGCATAATAATTTGTATTCATTGACCTTCGTCTACATCATATCCCTATTTGCGAATTCCAATTTGAGAGTGTGTACGTTGGGAGAGAGAGTCACACAATGGAACAAAACTCATTCCATCCAAGCATTGACTTTCTCCATTTCCCCTTTGCAAGCCACAACCCGTCAGTGGAGTAAAATGCTGGCAGAGACAACTACTGGGAGAAAATGGTACTTTCTCTATTTCCAACTTGCATACCCCGAATCCCAAAGTGAAAGTTTTTTACCCGGGACTTTCTCCCATGCGTTCATGTTTGCGAAATGAGGGGAGAAAGTTGGGAGACTTGGACCCGGGACTTTCTCCCATGCGTTCATGTTTGTAAAGTGAGGAGGGAAAGTTTGGAGACTTTCACCCGGGACTTTGACTCATGTGTGAAAGTTTGTAAAATGCAATGCGAATAGTGAATGTTTGGAGGCTTTAACCCCGGGACTTTGCTCCATGAGAGAAAGTTTGCAAAATGCAATGCGAAAATGCCGAAGGCGACGGTGCCGATGGGGGTGTGAGAAAGAGGAACTACGTCGCGGTGGGATGCCCATCTTAAGGCAATGTTAATTTCGATCGATAATTTAAAAACATCCAAGCTTGTACCTCTGCTTGTCGGTATCCACGTTGAAAGATTGTCCATCATCCGGTCGTAGCTACGTGGAACAATTGCCCATCATCTGTTCGTATCTAAGTTGAAAAATTACCCATTACCCGCTTTTAGTTACGTTGAAAGATTGTCCATCATCCTTTCGCAGCTAGGTTGAACAATTGTCAATCATCCGATCGTAGCTGCGTTGAACGGTTGTCCATCATCAGTTCGTAGCTGCGTTGAACGATTGCCCATCTACCGTTCGCAGCTACGTGGAACGATTGCCCATCATCTGTTTGTATCTAGGTTGAAGGATTACCCTTTTGCAGCTCGTAGTTACGTTGAAAGATTGTCCATCATCCGTTTGTTTCTAAGTTGAACGATTGTCCATTATCCGGTCGTAGCTGCGTTGAACGATTGCCGATCTTCCGTTCGTAGCTACGCGGAACGATTGCCCATCGTCTGTTCGTATCTAAGTTGAAAAATTACCCATTACCCGCTGGTAGTTACGTTGAAAGATTGTCCATCATCCTTTCGCAGCTACGTTGAACGATTATCAATCATCCGATCGTAGCTGCGTTGAACGGTTGTCCATCATCAGTTCGTAGCTGCGTGAAACGATTGCCCATCATCTGTTCGTAGCTGCGTTGAACGATTGCCCATCATCTGTTTGTATCTAGGTTGCAGGATTACCCTTTTTCTGCACGTAGTTACGTTGAAAGAGTGTCCATCATCGGTTTTTTTCTACGTTGAACGATTGTCCATTATCTGTGGGTATCCACGTTGAATGATTGTCCATCATCCGGTCGTAGCTACGTGGAACAATTGCCCATCCTCTGTTCGTATCTAAGTTGAAGGATTACCCATCATTCGCTCGTAGTTACGTTGAAGGATTGTCCATCATCCGTTCGCAGCTACGTTGAACGAATGTCAATCATCCGTTCGTATCTACTTTGAACCATTGTCTGTTCGTATCCACGTTGAACGATTGTCCATCATCCGCTCGCAGCTAGGGTAAGCGATTGCCCATCATCTGTTCATTTCTACGTTGAACGATTGGCCATCATCCGTTCGCAGCTACGTTGAACGATTGTTCATTGTCTGTTGGTATCCACGTTGAACGATTGTCCATCGTCCGTTCGTATCTAAGTTGAAAGATTGCCCATCTTTCGTTCGCAGCTACGTGGAACGATTGTCCACCATCTGTCCGCAGCTACGTGGAACGGGTGTATATCATCTGTCCGCAGCAACGTGGAACGATTGTCCATTATCCGTTCGCATCTACGCTGATCGATTGTCCATCATCCGTTCGCATCTACGCTGAACAATTGTCCATCATCTGTTGGTATCCACGTTGAACGATTGTCCATCATCCGTTCTTATCTACGTTGAACGATTGTCCATTGTCTGTGGGTATCTACTCGTACGTTGAATGATTGTCCATCATCCGTCTTGCAAGAATTTTATTTCCTTTGACAAATGCTCGAATTTTTAGACAAAATAAATTGAAGGATTAAGGTGTTGATCGCAATCATTTGTTACCTTTAATTTGGATTTTAGGCATATCTGGATTCTCACAATTTCCTCTCTCGACACAATTCATGCATGCAGAAATACATCTGCATGTCCATCATCCGTTCGTATCTACGTTAAACATAAAACAACATAAAACATGCAAGTTCCATGTAACATTAAGTTTTATGCTCGTTGATGCTATGCTAACGATTTACCGTCTACAATAGCTTATTTGGTCCTATCTATCAAGCCTCCTTGTATGAAATTTGTGGTTAATCATTCCGGTACAAATGAACTTCGGTAGTTGGGTTCTTTAATGTCCTGCTGGAACGTCCAGAACATTGTATCGGAATCTTGTCCTCCAAATATGTATATCTTATGCAGGCTGGGTACATCGGCAGTTGTCAATCCCTTCATGTGAACATCGGCTGGAGTTTGGGTGTATGTGGTATTTCCAGGTCTTAGTTCGAAAGTCATTATTGGCCCGTATTTGCTAGCCTCTTTCCTGACCGCAGCCAAAGACATCAATGTTACCTTGGATACACGAGACCAATAGTTAGTTGGACGATGTCATAACGCATAAGGTTACGCATTGCTAATGAGATATGCGTAGTGTGCATCTTGCACACAATGTCAATCTGATAGCTAGCTATTTGTGTGTGCAATAATTCAAACTGCTACTGAATGTCCCACTCCGTGCTGGCCTAATTTGAACAAATAATTAAGTTGTACTAGATAGTTTCGTTTTATGACGCAGGTGGAAAAGAGCAGCTAAAGCTTTGCATAGCTAAAGTGCTTTAGTTTGCTTCCACTGACTCAAACCAACCCATTGAATTTCGTTCGTCTCAATTCATTTTTCAAGGCAGACTTATTTTGCTGTTCAACAAGAAGGACCTTCTAAAAGGAATCAACCGATATAAACCGCACGCATAGGGTCTCCCACCCTTCCTTTAAACGTATTGTCGGTAAGTGTTGCAAACGCCGTTTATGCAAATTATCATTCCAGCCTTTCTGGAATCTTTTGATGACATTTGATGTGTCATTTTATTCAGATCAGTGGGCCTTGGCAGGACTTTGTAAGTTGTGCTGGCTAGACCGCCAATGGAGGACGCGGCAAATTGTGATTGGGGGGACATAATGGCGGAGTTCCTGAGTCACACCCAGTCAAGCAGCGGATCCATCATTCCGTGCGACCAACTTACTCCCAATGAAGGGGATCCGCCTGTGCAAGACATACCGAGTGCACAGCAGCCGAAGCGTAGGAGGAAGGCGACCAAGGTGGCCCTTGCATGGATCCAGGAGTCTAAGGCCCGTGGAACCAAGAAATCCAAACTGAAATCTCGGATTAAGCGACTGGTTAGTTACTATCTATTTATTGTAGTAATACGTATTTGTTTGTTTCAAGGCGGAGGAAAGCAGTCGAGCTTGTGGTTCCCGTATGCTGATTGTCGCCGACAATGAAGTACTGATTGACACTTACGAACAAGGGGAGCATTATCATCCGCCTCCGTCGCAAAGTTCCAATTCAAGTAATAAACAGTTGGCCCCATTTCATATACCTGCAACTGTCTTCGCTCGATACAATGTTGCTTCGGACCCATCGCCTCAAGCGGATGTTGGGAGCAGGACAGCACTGTCCACTACTGCGCCCGAGTAGCGCAGCTCCGACAACCTGTTATGCAGGAACCGGGTTCTCTCAATGTCCAACATAGGATCAACGCGGTGTGTAAATGAACGATGATGTTGGTTATATTATATGTTGTAAGCATCAAAGCGTGTTGTAAAAATGTTAACAAGACAAATAAATACAAGGGTTTAAGTCCCACAATTCAACTGTCAATTAGGAGGTGATTTACAATCTAGAGACTCTTCCGGTAGGGAATTAGTCCTAAGGGATCTTAGAAAAGAAGAGCCCCACACACTCGAGACAGTCGGAACCCAGATGTCAAACCCGTACAAACACCGATTTGGGTGGGTCCACTAAGCGAAGAGTGCAAGGCCCAACTAGGATTCCAATCTCCACCGTGCTGATATGTCTTTTTGACTGAACTCAAGGGCAGGCTCTCACCCAACTATAGGTAAGTGATGGTTACGAGGGAACCTCACCACGTGTAAATAGAACTTCCGTTTTTCACTGACCTATGTTATGAAGGATGCAGTGTGAGTAAGTATGGTACGCTTATTAAATAAGCCAGCCACCAAACATCCAACCACCCAACCACTAACGTATCTAGCCACGAACAATGGCGACAAAATGTGGTAGTTACATGACATGCAATTGTCTTGCCCCATGGCGTATGATTGAGTCAGCTATCTCCGACTAAACAAACAAAATGGATTCCATGTGTGCCCTGTACCATATCACGTAACATCCTTAGCAGTGAAAGATAACATTCCGCAAAAGGTGCACATCCGTGTTTGCATTGCGAGCTAGATTTTTGCGCTTTAAGTTAAGAAATAGAATACCAAACTCGTCATAGAAAACTTGCGTGGGTTTGTAATATGGATAGCCCTCTTCTTACGAGTCATCCCCAACCACCCATTTAGTCATCAGACAGTTCATCCTTTCAACCGCATACCTTATCACAACGGATATTTATTTTGTATCCAACAAGGGTTTTCCTGATCCAGAAATTGTCATGATATGCAGGTGTGATGTTTCGTGGGAGGGTGATTGCCACAACGACCAATCATGCTATTGCTTCCTTTGTCGTCTCAAACTTTAAAGTTAACTAAAAGCTGTATTTCACGATGAAAGCAAATACTGTTGATCCGACATTCGATCGGGGTAACGGTTTTTAGTAATAAACTTATTTATCGCCTGAAGGCAGTTGTCGCATCACAAGGAATGTTGATTTATGTTACGGTTGCAAAGTTAATATTGACAATAGGAATTTAATGTACCAATTTACTTTTCCTATACGCCATACGTTGCTTTAAAATAGAGAAAAGGTAACACGGATTAAAAGTAATGCACTAAGGTGTCCCATATTTGCCCGTTCCCTTTGATTTTGCCGTTGGTGGCTTTTGACCCTTTGAGGTTTTGCTGTTGCTGGAGGGTTGTTTCTTTCCATACCGCTTGACGTTCCAGGCGGGCAGTAGATCATTCAGCTCTTTTCCTTCGAGGCGTTTCAGGGTTTCACGTTCGTCAATCTCTTGATTAATTTGTTTAGCAAATTGAATTGGAATTTGTTCGTCAGTGTGTTTTTTGCGCCAATGTTGACGCATGTCAGCTCGGTACATGCAGGTGAAGGGTCCGTCGCCTCCATTTTTCTTGCATTGGTCGTTGGTACATTCGTAGTGACGTCCGCTGACTACGTGGATCTTTTTGACGTGGTTGAACATTTTTGTTGTTGACTTAAAGGTTAACGGACCACTGTCCTTCCCACCACCACGAGGGCAGATGTAGCAGGAAATATTGTTCCCACCGAGTCCGCGCCTTGGGGACAGCATGTTGTTCCGTTTGTGGAAGGCGCGCGAGTCCACAAAGAGCTGATTTTGTTTTGTTTGAAGTTGTCTCAAATACTCTGAAATTGTAAAGCGAAAAACATGAAAGGCTTGTTTGATACCTTTCGGTTGTATGATTTTACTTGATTGTAAAAGACCAATGTGTCCCACATACTGCTCTCGGGTGATAGCTTTTATAACCAGGAGTTTAGTAGCCTCCCTCGTCGCAAGTCTGGCCACATCAAAGACCAGTTTCGACTGTTCCAGGATGAATTGTTTCTTGGACCTCCATGATTTATAAAAGAACCACAAAGTAATGTTCATTAAGTTCATTGGGAAAATAGTTGTTGTTTTACCTATCTGCATCTTCTCCGCCATTGTTGCCAGTTTCTCGCCGAACTCTAGCTTCCTGCTCAACAACCCCCGTTGCCTTCCCTGGTACTGCTGCACCTTCTTGCTCGGAAGGTCGTCGATCCAGTGAAGCAGCCGGTGCAACCGAAGGCTCTTTCTGATCGAGAGCGGGTGACTTTTGCACACTCCGGCACTGTTTGGTGGATTGCACACACCGCCGCTGTCCCTTCTTTTTCAACAACCTTTTCCGTGGCATCAGTTTCTTCTTGTACGTTCTTCCCGACGGAGCCAAACTGTCGAGGTACTCGACTACGCTCTCCTATGTTCAAAAAACATCTTTTCATTGGAGTCAAACGCGTCGTACGGAGGATACGTAACACTAATTACCATGTTATGTGTGCAGTAGTCGATGGCTCCTTGTTCGGACAAGAAAATCAAGCCAACATCAAATACTGCGTCTGCGCTGGCGGGATATCC
>JAQIWU010000485.1:0-25650 GCA_034696445.1 Isotomiella minor
TGGCCTCCACTGAGGCCATGTACTGTCATACTTATGGAGCAGAAAGCCGCCATTCCTCTACTCCCATGATCATTGTAAAATGAGAGTATTTATAATTGCAACCCTAATAGAATCCTCTCACTGTCATTATCATTACCATTGTGCAAGACTGGTGGGATTCAGGTCATCTCCCACCGAATATGAAAAATGCTCGAGAATTTACTCTAAACTCCAACTTTACCTGAGCCTTCTCAAACAAATGGAAAAGTGTACTATGGGTCTTCCCATCGTATAAATAAGTGTATTGTACACACTTAAAATTGGTTGAAAACTTATCAAAAACGAAATGAAACAAAGAGAAAATTGCCCAATATTTAATAATGTAATAATTCAAGGCACGCCAGTGCATAATGCATTATTATAACATTTTGATTTTAGACATGATATCGAGACGCCCTCGCCGATGCACATTATTGCGCTGGTGTGTATATGTGTGAAAAGCAATAATTGATGTTGCAAAAAGGACTTATTATTGTTACGACTTTAAAAGTCAAAAGTTACGCACTCCTCTCAGGCAGAGAGGATGTATGAATGAATGATACACTTATTATGAAGTTTTACAATATGCAATAGTCCCAAGTTTTACGCGTAATGCAATGTGAAATGCGATGTGATCAAAGGTATTCATGATTCTTATACCATTTTTGCGATATTCAAAGCCATAATTGAAATCAGTATTTTAATTTAGTCATGATGCATAGTCTCTTTGAGTCAAGTAACGTGAAGCTCTTAATTACTAAACGACTCTAAATGGACGAGCTTATTGTTATTCCAAAATTATTAAATTGTGTTGACACATAAGGAGCACAACGGTCAAAATGTCATCATCCTTGTATCTTTTAAGTGTTCTCTTCGCCATCACCAACCTCCTCCAGTGGGAAGGGAGTTTGGCAGCATCCAGCTCGACTGAGAAATCCACGGAAGTGATTAACAAGGCTCAAAAGATTGGTAAGTTTTTATTTAAGGTGTGGATTTTTGGGGACTCAACATGACTGGCTTTTAGGGAATTTAGTCCTTCCTCCCTACGTTAAAATATTGAAGAGACGACCAGTTCCAAAACCACTCAATGAAGAAGAAACTCAGCGAAACCATGCTGCCTTTGCCAGCTTAGAAATCATTCATCCAAGCAGTATTAATGAGAAGCAGACTGTTCCAATAAAACCCTTGTCTCTTGAAGATTTCCATCCTGTCTCAAGTCCAATCCTGCAACTGTCCCTTCCTCCCTCTACCCAGAGGATGGTAATAAAGGATGAAGACAGCACTACTACCACAATCCTCCCAATTATTACATCCCTCCCCCCCACATTCAAACCTTTCGTGGATAGAATCATTCTCCAAACCACCTCAACCCCACCAACATCAACATCCATGCCAGACACCACGACCCCTTCACTTCCAAGCAGGGAGGTAGTCCTTGAAGAGTACGAACGGAAAAGGGCAAAAGCTCTCATCGAAGAAATAGAGCAACTCGTCATACCACCCACGGCTCAGCCGTACTATGTGGAACAAGCCGCCTCCCCTCCCGTCTTCACGGCAGTTAATAATGATGGAAACAAAGCAAAGATCAATGCCGTCGTGTCAAGAGCAATTATGAGCGATTTGATGTCATCTTTGAGGGATGCATTTTTAGCGAATCCTCAACTTCAAGCACAAGCTGCAGTTTCACCTATAAATGATCAACTACAATCTTCACAATTTCAACTAATCCAACCTCAACAAGACCAACAGTCAAGCTACTCCTCACCATTCAGTTTCATCTTACCCCCAGGACCCCTAAACACCCTCGGTAGACTCAGCAAAGAGGACACTCCCTCCTCCTCCTCCTCCGCAAGTCTGTCTCACATTGACTTTCCCATAAACACAAAAATTCAGACACGGCAGACCGATGGTACCTCAACCCCTGGGAGTGGGGGTGGACTATCCGCGCTACTAAGAATCCCAATCAGTTTTTTCATGGGAATGATGAGAGGAGCTGTGTCTTTGGGCCAGTTCTTGTGGAATGTTGTTTCAACATTAGGTAATTTATTTAGACCCGGCAGTAGGCAGTAAGTGTAATTCCTTCCTTTGATACATTGTGTACATTCTTTTAAAAAATCAATACCTAATTATTGTATTTAATTAGCATACAGAGCAGACTTAATAAACCCAAATCCTTCAGTACAAATCTTGTCTGATTGTGAGTAATTAGCAATGCATTACATTATTGTGCTCACCACCCTTCCTTCCTGCCTTGCCAAAAGCCATAACCAACCCACGCCTCCAATCCAATTGGAGTTGCATAAATGTACCATGATTAAACAGTGCATGAAAAAGAGTAAATGTGATTAATGAATTCTGTCATCTTGTCTGTCCTCCATCTCGAAATCATCGTGAAGAAACTCGTCAAATCACAGCCATAATGGACTTACGTTGACCTACGTTATTGCAGGTGAACTTGGGGCACTGTGAGACATTGCATTACGTTTTTCGATCTACTGGCCTTTGCCACATGGCTGCAGCTATGTAATAATTCATTAAAGCATTTACCCCTTTGGGAACTGTCATTGGATTTGTGGTTTTCCCCCCCACCTTCGTAGCCACAATTCTAAGGGTTCTTTGATACTTTCTCAAATATCTTCGAAGAGGGGTTTCATGTTGTAAATATTCCTTAAACCTGTCAAGAAAGAGTTGACTCTGGGGATAGACGCGACTAATGATTATGAGCATCCTGAACAGGATGAGCATTCCGGCACAGGCATCTTCAAAAAAGAAGAAAACGCCCATGAAGTCCGTCTCGGGTTCTTTGAGGAGCTGAATCATCATGAAAACGTCGGAGACAAATTGACCGTAGTTGCTCATTGTAGTTCCGCCCATCCATTTCCCTGCCCAATTGTTAAACTCCCTCCCCGCCATCATGACATGCTGGTAGTCTTGAAGAAGGGTGAGGATGTTGTACTCTGTTCCAGGGGCGACGGCGTTCGGATCCAGGCGTCGGTCCGGAATGAATCGCTTGTGCGACCAGAGGACTTCTTCAGGCGTCAAAGATAATGAACGAGGGAGACTACTTCTCCGCCTCCTGCTCACGCTGTCCTTGGACCTTGCTCTGCTGTATCCAGTGGCTATAAAGGATCCATTTGCCGTAGGTGGTTGGATTGGTCCTTCCTCAGATAGCTGAGCCATGGTATCCGCCATTGCCTTAATGAGGTGTGTGTAGGATAGGGAAAACACTTCCAAGAGTACAATAGAGCTCGCTTGATGGGACCAAATGTGAAACATGTAAGTGTACTCGTGGATTGCAAATACGACTCCGAGATACCAAGTCTCAATGGGGACAACAGCGTAAGTGTTTAGGGCGTACTTTGGGGCAAAAAAGAACTGGACCACGACGGCTCCACATCCCACGAATACCACCGTTCTAAAAGCGGTGAATAATTGATTTGCGATAGCAATAAGAAGTTTAAGGGGTACTTACGAATGCATTCTCACAAGGCTCCTGCACCCTTTGAAAATTTTCTCATCAACATCCTTTGGACTCCCCAGCTTTCTAAAAACCTCCTCTTGAATTGACCAATTGGCATGAAGGACTTCATACAGGGGATACTTTCTGTACCAAAGGTTCGTCTCTTGGACGAGTTGACTAAAGCAGAGGAACCAATCCCACATTGACATTTGGTCAAGGAAATGTACTTCCACAAGCCATCCTTGATATGCGAGGATCAGGTAGGTGATTTTCACCATGGAGTTCATCCACATGAGGTAGTACAGCAGGATTCGAAAGGTCCCTGCCTTCCTGATCCTGTACCTCCCATTCTTTGGATCTTGGTCTATGTAAAATCTGCATACTGAAAAGTACGACAGTTTTGTCCACATGCTTCTTTGGTAATCTGCAAACCTTGCCATTTTCAAATGGAAAAGAATAAGACTACACGAGCGTTTGTGTTTGATGAAGGAGAGAAAGAAACATGCACGGTGTTTTTTGTGCAGAATGTGTTGCTTACAATTTAGACTGGGAAGGGGGAAATGAGAGAAAATGAAAAATTACATGAATTAACGAAATGCAATCACCCTTTGGTCATTCATCATTTAATTTAATTTGATTATCAATAGCCCATCCTTCCTCCTAATTGAAACCGGGGTCCCTTCTGGTTTTCATATTTTATACCCATCGATGTTATAGATAGGTTAAGGAATATCGATTTCATGAATTGATTTGTCCATGTCTGGAAGTCTGCATACATTTTTCAGCTTAATTGAAAAGCAGACTACTAATTAAAAAGAATAATAAAACAACCTACGGTGCATTTATACTTCCGCTGAATGACGACATTCACTCGCCTTTTTTAATATTCTGGCTCAATATATGGTTATTGCAATTTGTTACATAAGTCAGGTAGAAAAGGCACAACAATGTAAGGCTCTTAAGTACAAAAATCTGGCACATAATAAATAATTTAATAACTTAACCCCGTTCCTCTCTTAACCTTTAGCTAAAAGATATATACCTATTACAATTCCGTCACTGGTTTGTTCTTGTTTATCCGCCTGCCCCTTTGAAAATCATGATCGTCCTCATCGTCAGACCTAAAAGTTAGACAACATTAGATTTGCATGCTATTTTTTGTTGACATTTGGGAAGTCACCTTTCATAAATAGGATTGGTGACACTCCCACCACTCCCCCCACTACCACCATGCTTCTGAAACGTCCTCAGCACAGGGGCCCTATTATTATTATTGCTCTCCGCATCTTCTTCATTGCCATTATTCCCTCGGTAGTAGTGACCCCTCTCTGTAAAGTTGAGGTCGACTTGGAGGTCCGAGTCGTTTATTTCTAAATCATCCGTAGCCTCACCGGAGCAGTTCATGTTGAGAACCTGTACAAATTCCGCTCAAGTTATATATCATTGGTCACTTGCTAACAGTTTATGGTCGTAAATACCTGGGTCTCATATTGTTTTAGACTAGGTGTAGTACTATTTTCAATGTAGAAAGGCTCGTAATTAGGTCCCCTGTGGAAATTCCCTGGTAACACTCGTCTCTTTATGGCGTCTTCTTTGTACTCAGAATATCTTGAGTATTTGTAGCACACGAAACAGATTCCAGCAGTACAGCAAACAAAAATCAAAGACGCCAGGGCAACCAATGCTGCTGGGAATGCGGAAAATTCTCTGAAACCTTCACCAAATGCACTTTCCAAAGGACTCAGGCGCACTCCATCGTGGCCAAAGACCCTTTTAATGTCAATGGGTTTTCGAATTTCACTTGCTCGTACTCCCAAAGCACTGGACACGTAGTATAAGATTCCTTTGACTGACTCCCTTGAAGTTATCGTCCTACAACCAAGGAATAAATAAATTGCTGTTATTGCGTACTTAATTCTTAGCCATTCATTAGTACCCTTCGACTTTAGGATGCCCTCTATCCAGCACAAATTCTCCAGCAGGGTCCACAGCGTAAAACCACACATCCGTCCCTGTGGAGTCCACCTCTATGGATCCATTTGCATTTAAGTATCTATGAGACTGTATCTTCTCAATTCCAATAATTAGGTTAGAGCTGTCCTGTAGAATGTTGATGATGTCGGCTTCCTTTGGTTTGACACGATCAGGCGTAGTGCCAAGGATGGATAAAATCATCCTATGTGGGTTCTAACATTTCCAAGAAGAAAAAGGAATAATGCTGTCTCTTTTTGGGGCATAGAAAGATAATGTCTTACCTCAATGACATTGACAACGAGAGGCGTTTTAACTTCACGAACGGGGGATCCCTTATCTTTGGCAACGACAATCAGCCGAAATGGTAAGAGGCTGGGACTCACGTCTTCTAGACTACGCAAGTTACGAATCAACCCCGTCCTCTTTTCAATCTCAAACCATTCTGAATGGCCTGGAAGCTCCGATTCCAGACTGTACTCAATGTCCCCATTCAACCCAGAGTCCTTATCATCCGCCTGTACTTGCATCACATTTGTGCTTATTTGCGCATCAGAGGCGATGGCTGGAATAAAAGTAAAAATAAAAAGTCAATGTTAGTGACTCTTAAAGTGAATCTGAAGTACAAATGTTCACATCACCTGCAAAGTACTTCCTCGCGTGCGGGCGTTGATAGGAGGGGAAGGAATATGTGGGAGAATTGTCATTGACATCTTCCACCTTGACCACGACCTTGCTCACCCCACCCCCTCCCTTCCCCTTTCCTCCCACGACGCCAGGAAGGGACCGGAGTCCCACCATGAGGACGTACTCACGCCTCTTCTCATAGTCCAGACTTGCCCTCTTCAGGAACAACTCACAGCTCTTCTGAGGACTCGTCCTCACACCGAATAGACCCGCCTCGTCATTCTCCAAGTAGCACTCTAGGGGCACGAGCTCCTTCACGTTGAGAACAACCAGGTTTTTGAGCATGGTGTTCGCAGGGGTGGATTCGGGGACTTGAATGACATGCTCCAACTCAGAGAAGGAGACCTGGTCCGTCTTTTCCTGTTTGACGTGCACATGGTCCACGTCAATCCTTAACCTTGCTGAGGTGGCGAGTGAAGGTTCTCCAAGATCGGATGTGACGACTCGCAGCTGCAAGAGGATTTATGCAATTTAGTACAAAGTATGGCAGAGTAAAGGACAATCTTACATCGTAAGCATCATCCATCTCCTTCCTCAAGTCGTCCTTCAGATAGATGGACCCATTTTCATGATTCATTTCAAAGTACTTGACACTCTTTCCCTCCCCGACCAGCTCGTAGCGGACGCGGTTGTTTGGACTCGTCCCATCCGCGTCCGTGGCCTCCAACCTGATGATGAGCATCCCCACGGGGCTCGTATCCTTCAATTTAATGACGGGTGGGATGAGGGTGAAGAGAGGAGCGTTGTCGTTTATGTCTTGGACGTTGATGGTGACGGTACAAGTGCTCCCTGGGTCCACACTGTCGTTCTCCTCTGTTCCAATGAGGAGGACGTGTCTCCTCTCCATCTCATAGTCCAAACCATTCGTGGTGTAGAGTTCGCCACTCAAGGGGTCAATGTGAAACTTGTCCAAGGGCCCCTTCTTTATGTAATAAGTAATCTTTTTGACCTGGTCTGCATCGATGGCTTGAACTTGGAGGATTTTCAAACCAGGCATATTTTCTGGGACGGTGGTTTCATAGGTGTACTGCTCAAAGACTGGAAGACTGTCGGGGATGTCCTGCACAGAGATGGTCATGGTGGCTGTGCTGATGCGTTGAGAGTGTCCGTTGTCATGTGCAGTCACAACGACGTAGTGGACACGATCCTTTTCATAATCAAGAGCTGCTTTGGTAAATACTTCTCCAGTTTTTGGGTCTACTTTGAAGTGAGTATTTTGAGGATCAATGGAATAGGTTATTTCAGCATTGGGTCCCACATCCGCGTCAGTGGCGGATAGGGTTGAGATGTATTTGTTAGGTTGCCCCTCTTTAATTGTAAACTTGTACGGAGTGTTAAGGAAAACGGGATTCTGGTCGTTAATGTCAAGGACGCGGATGTTGACCGTGCAAGTGGATGAGAGTCCTTGAGGATCCGTAGCTTTCACCGTCTGAAAATTAGACATTAGAACGAGAGTAATGACTAACGATTCAAGATTCATTCATTGGTGTAACGAGGGTGTGACTTACCACAGAATATCTCTCCAAATCCTCTCTGTCCAATTGTCCATTCACCAACAACAAGCCACTATTCTTCTGAATCGCAAAGTGCCCCAACTCATTCCCATTCACTATGTCGTACACCACGGCCTTCCCTTCAGGGTCCTTTGCCATCAGGGTTTGTAGCGGGGAGCCTAACAGAAAGGCAATAATGGGTTAACAATTTATCCCTGTCATTTCTTGATTAATTACCAATAGCAGCCCCTTCAGATACGTTGATATCCCAAACACCCTGGGTAAACAAGGGAGGCTTCACGTTCGGTCCATCGACTATTTTCAAGTCGAAAATCGCTTGATCCATACGTCCATCGGGATCAGTCGCTTGAACTGTGATTGAGTACCCTTCCCCACTCTTGAGACCATTTCCACTCCCTCCGACAGACTCCACAATCCCATCATCGTCCCCAATCTTGAACTTTCCACCCCCACCATTGCTCACGTGCGCTATGGAGTACTTCACAGGGTCCTCGTCCGCATCACTCGCCTTGACTTTGAAGAGAGGGCCACTCCCACTCTGCACTTTGAG
This sequence comes from Isotomiella minor, assembly GCA_034696445.1. Classification (NCBI taxonomy): domain Eukaryota; kingdom Metazoa; phylum Arthropoda; class Collembola; order Entomobryomorpha; family Isotomidae; genus Isotomiella; species Isotomiella minor. The sequence continues at coordinate 8,201 of JAQIWU010000485.1, forward strand.
CACCTCCCTCACTCGTTCCATGTTTGGACTGTTGTCATTCACATTCACGAGTTTCACTTTCATGAGTAGAGGACTGCTTGCAAGGCCCTCCTCCTGAACGTCCCGAGCAATGAGTTGGAACTGAAGCTGTGGTGCCTTTTCATAGTCCAATTCGAAGGGATCATTCAGAACTAGTTTGCCTTTCACTATTTTGAACGCAGAGGTGGTCAATTGGTATGAGTACGACGAGGAGGAAGAATGTTCTCCATCAAATGCAGAGAATTCAATCGGCACTCCATCCTCATCCATGACAAGCGTCCCATTGGGACTATTCTCCTTAATGAATCCCACTGCATTGGACGCTCTCAGCTCTGGAGGCCGGGTCTTCACCAACTTTGTATAAATGTTCAACTTGAGGCTGGTCCAAAAACCGTTAGGAGACTTTTCCTGTGCTCTTATTGAAATCTCAAAGTTCCGCACGTGGGCAGCCTCTTCGACTGGAATGGGTCGGATTTGTCGAATGAGTGCAGTGTTCTGATCGATGAGGAAGTAGTTGAGATAAGATGGTGGATAACCCGCTGTGAAGGAGTATTCCAGTGGGGTGTTTAGCGTGTCCAAGTCAACACAGCTAATTTGTGTCGGGTTGAGGGAAAGGATTCCTGGCAGGGTTCCAAGCGGGGTCTATGTACATAAACCTTACATTAGATATTCACGTCTTTGAATTGGCTATAAACTTACGGTCACATTGTACTCATCAAATTCACACTTGGGTCCCTGATCGTCCGCGTCTACGACAGTAACCTTCAAAACCGCATTGCTACTCCTCCTCTCATCGACTTTGAAAGCCCTGTCCGTAGCCACGATGGTCAACTCGTACTGCTTCTCCCTCTCGTAGTCCAAGGACTTGTTGAGGGTGAGGGTCCCTTGCTGAGGGTGGATGGTGAAGGGCGTGTCTGGTTCCTTAATTGAGTACTCAATCAAGCCATTCACTCCAGCGTCCGGATCCGTCGCCAGGATGTTTCGGGTGAGAATGGACCCAATGGGAGTTGACTCCGAAACGGAGAGGGTGTAGGTGGACGAAGGGAGGAAGCTGGGACTGTTGTCATTTCGGTCAGAGACACGAATGATCACAGGTATTGTGCGAGACTGCTTTGTTTCCTTGTCCAGACAGGATATCTATATACGAAAACACATAAAAGAAAATGCAGGTCATTAAGTTAAATTCGAATTACACAATTTATAAAGTTTGACAACATTTTTTAAACCTGACTTAATAACTTGAATCAAACTCGATAGTTCACTTCCAAAATCCAATCAAATCATTGCAATAAAGCGGATTAAATAATTAAACCATCAACTAAAAAATTTAAGCGGATACATACTCATATAAAAATAAGGATTAAGTAGGATTGAATTTCATTCATTCAAATATTATGTCGTTTTTGTTAAGTGCTTACAAAATTCGAGCATGATGGTATGAGCAACATTGAACATGTCCAACTTCTTAAAAACCAGTCTCAATAAGTTGTCCAAGACCATAAAGTAAAGTATTGAGACGAGAGTGAATGTAAGCAAGTAAGCAAGCATTATTATTGCCAAAGCCAAAGTGTCTACAAAGAAGATGAGACTTTTAGCATTTAGACCCGCAGTCAAACTGAGACAATGCAAAATGTGACAGCCTGAGGCTGGGCTTAGGTGAGAATACTAATAAGTAAAATATAGTGCAAAAGTGGGGCAGTGTGCCACACAACACAACAATAACAAGTCTCACTACTTTATAAATCCAACCTGTCCTTCCATTCATTTCATATTTCATTTCATTTGAGTCAACTCTTTTCCTTTCTGACTTTGGCACCCGCACCATCATCACCACTCTTTTTGTACCGTATGCAAATTATCAATTTATCCGATTATTAAAGCCTCTAATTGCCTACTTTGAAAGTGCTTGCTCAACTCGACTTCTTGTGAGTCTCCTTAAAGCTTTTAACATCATTGCATTTTAGTTTATTATGTACCTGCACAACAATGCTGCTCATGCTCCCTCCACCCTCGACCGTTTCCTCCCGGTCAAGGACCCTCTCCAACTGTAGTCGCTTCCCGTTGAGTCGAAAATACTTGACATTACTGCTCTGCACCAATTTTAACTCAACCTCGTTGTAGGGGTCTCCTTCAATGGGGAGTTCCGCTGGAACGGTGGATTGGGTGGTGTCTATATGGAAGTGAAACAACAATAGAAGAAGAAATTAGGATTGGGAAACCTTGGATGCGTTGATTGCAACATAGGGACTATAGATTTTGATTTTAGACTAGATTATGTAGCATTTTACAACTGAATGAACATGCATACCTTCGCCATCGCTCTCCTCAATGTCCAGGATAATGGAACTGCTCACCGTATTTTTTGTACTGGTCAGACTACACAGGGCTGGAAACAGAACAATGAAATTAGTAAATAAGAGTACATTTAAAGAATGGAAACGCCACGGCGGATAAATAAAAATGGCCACTTTAATCCTAGAATTGGCAAGTTTGATGTAGGTAAGTCTCATTTGACCCCGTGCCTATCTTTGCTACGTTAAATCCAATTGGAACCTTGTCGGTAACATACATGAACGGAAGGATTGTATTGGCAACTCACTACATTATTCAACAACATGCCAATTTGTTCTTTTTTTTCATCAAATATGCTATTCCAGACAATGCAAAAGTTTAATTAGAGCATGATGCATATCCATACATACCATCGCAGAGTAAAATGCGAAGAGTAACTGAACTTGATCTCTTTTGTTCTTTTTTGTCCATGCTTTCTAAACTACCAAACCACATTCAGGCATAACGTTTTATACTTTTTGTTCTCTAATCAACCTTATGACGCCTCGCCTGAGTCACATTTATCAAATTAAAACCATCATCAAAAAGTATATAGCAACAATACTCCCATTAATTGCGACGCTTTGTAATGTACAAGAAAAACCGGAAATGATAGCTCACAGGATCTACATCCTGCCTTTTATAATAAAAATAGCGGAATCTGCCCAGTTTATAACCACAGGTTTTTCATATGGTTAGACCTCACTGGTAATAATGGCCAATAACGATACAAGAACAACGTTTTTTAGATGAACCGCACGGATCATAGTAATCCAGCAAAAGTTTGGATCATTAGATTAGAAAGCAATGTACTTTCCCACCCTTCCTTTTTCCGACCAATGCACTGCAATAATTCAAAATTCTGCTCTATTTCTTGTCAATTTTTCTGTCACATGAAAAATGTCGGGATCGAAATTAATGAAATAAGCGAAGCGAATGAACCTTTCAAAAATTTAGTTATCGCATTCTCAACTTTTTGTAATTAGTAAAAACAAGAGCATGCTAGAGTGACAGAACCATTTGTCACCCACCTGCCAAATGTTCAGAGAATTTTTACAACCTGTCTCATTATCCTCATTAATAACTAAACGATCATCACTTTAAAAAGGTGGATGGATGTAACACTTTTTCAATTTTATTGAATTTTTGCATAACGGTTCTCTCAGTCATATCTGTATTCTCTCCACGCATACACACGTGAGTCAAAAGTACATAAAAGATTATGTGCTTGAAATCGGCTTTATTATACAAAGGCAGAGAGGTAATAATATCATTAATTGCAATTGTAAGCATACACATACATTGCTTATGTATGTCGCGTATTTTTCTTATATATGCTCCTCATTACACTAACATTATTATGATTACTATTATGTGATTATTTCTCGTCCTGAGACAGAAGAAGATAGCAGGTGTGGGAGTGTGAGTAAAATTTATTTTCCCATGCCTATACAAATAATAATGTGTGCAAATAAATATATGACCCCTATGCAATAATAACATACCTTTGGATGGGGACGGGGTAGGTTGAGAAGGGTCATCAACATTCTCAGCGAAAGAGGAATTGTAGAGTAGAAAAAGAAGTAATAATAATAAATATTTTTGCATTTTTTATATAGAAAAATTCACATTGCTCTCCAACCACATCAATTTAAGGTTTGATTAATTTAAAAGCGAAAACGAAAATAGCCGCAGTCAGAAGAAAGTGAGGATTTTGATTGATTGAAATGCAATTGCATGCTCTATTAGAGTGTATCCTCCAAGAGTTAACAATAATCTTCTTCGACGCCCTCCCTCCTCCGAAGATGTACCACAAGGATGATGATAGATGAGGATAATAGATAGCTTGGCAAACTTATTAAGTGGTTAATAATCATGGATGAAGGAGAATAAAGATGAAGGAGAGTCAAGAATGGGGTCTCTCATGTAAGTTTATGCATGTGCAAAATGTAGTCCATCCGGTTTTACATTTTATTCTCAATTTCAGGACCAATATTATTATTATTTTTGAAAAAAGGAGGTCAATCACGAATAGGAGTGCCTTTCCCCTTATTTTGTACAACACGAAAGTTTTCACAATTTTATTTTTTTATTTGAAAATTTCTTGGCTTTTGACTTCAATATTTGAACTTTTGGCACTATGTAAAACTTTACATTTTTTGCAAAGTCTTGTCCACTTGTTTGTTGGTCACTGTTTCACACGATTAATACTAAGAACACTAGACACATGCACAATGTAAAAATGCAGCCAACAATCGATATGAAGGCACACAACTTGTTTAATGAACGTTGAAGTCAGAGTCAACCCAAAGCCAAGCTACAACTGAGGAAGAGTGAGACTTGACAAAGGATTTTTCATATCGGCTTTTACCATTTACACTACGCGATGCACGATGTTAAGTGATATTAACATTTTGCATTTCTTTTTGCAAATGGACACACATTAATGCAATATCTATGCAACCCAAACCACATGCACAGACAGACAAAACAGGTAGGCAAAGGTAATCCTCCCTGCCCTGACATTTAGTATTCGAATCGAATGTGAATGTGGTTCGTACCCGTGTAAGCATTGAGTATTTTCTATACATTGCACTTTTCATATTGAATTGAATTGAGATTCAAATGCTTGATGATGAAGAGGAAGCAAAAAGAGGGTGATTGTGATTAGACCACTGATGGTGGGTAAAAAGAGAAATATTCACAATTGAACGGATGAGTGAGACAGGTTTTCTATACAAACAATCTATTTCAGTTCTCCACCAATTCCAATGCAGACACTTTTATAACTAATGAAACTTTGGATGATTATTAGTAGTCCTCCTCTCCTATTGTTTACTATAATGTTGCAGCATCATCGTCATTATTATTACAACTAAACTACTGACGATTTGAAAATAACAGTCACTACTCCAACAGTCACTATACCTATCTTAGAAAAGAAATAGATTAGGATTGACATCATTTTCTTCTCTATTCTTCGGTCGGAGTTGCTGCGAGAAAGGTTTGCATTTAATGATTGATGCAAATAAAGCACTGGGTTAGGAAAGGAAACGTTACCTTGATGATTATGAGTAACAGTTTGTATTTATGGATTTTCGGTACATAATTGCTTCGTCCGACACACCGAAGAGAAGAGAAGTAAAAGTACCAACAAATATTCCGGTGTTCATTCTTGATTGATCGATCCATTGACTGATTGGGAATGATTGAGGGCAATTATTTGGGTGCGAAATTATTTCCCCCTTGATTAACAAACAAATGAGGATGGAACTCTGGTAATTGCAATTGCGGAAGTTAACTTGACTTAATGACGTACGGACGTGAATCTAATGCACAAATTCCCCCGAAACCGAAAAAGACGACTTGTAAAAAGTTCAGTTAACTGACCCAGGGAATTTGATGCAGATAATTTCTTATGAATGTGTAGTTCCTGGCAATGTAGCAATGGCCCTTGTGGAAGGTCAGGTCGGGTTTAAGGGACGACGACACAAGGGAAAAATATGTATGAGACAAAAGCCAGTCAGTTCAGGAGGGGGCAGGTTGACACTGGATGATTTTTGAGTGTATTAGACCTTTCGCCATCTATCTATGCTCCCCTCCAAATCAGCTGCATTAAGTAAGGTTTTAGGTTGATGTAGCCCTCACAAATCCCATCACACCCAAAATATCTACAAAAGCACTATAAAAATCTATCAAAAAATCAGTGTCCAGTTGAAATTTGAAGGGGGAGGAGACTGTAATTGACTCCTGGCATGGAACCGGTAAGATTTCCATTCATATCCCAATTAACGAGGAGTGACTATGTTTTTGACGTGACGTTCACCACCCTTGCCATCGTCCTTTGTCTCTTAAAACTGTCAATAATTTGCATTTCAGCAGAGTCCTGCGAAACTTCGACACAAGGAGTTGGGTCATCATGAGTTCGAGGACGATGGAGCGGACCTTGTGACAATGGAGGTGGTGGAAATTGGGTCCTCCTCTCTCGAAGGGGAGGAGGAGGATGACGAAGAGTTGATGTTGGGAGGACCGGGTGGAATTGTCCATGACGAACATGTCGTCGTGGAAACGATGGAGGAGGTGGATGGAAGGATGATGGTCGGTGGATTGCATGATATTGGAGGAGGTGTGGTCGCTGTTGAGGTGGAAATGTAAGTAAAACTACTTAAATGTCATAAAAGGGTGGATGATTGATATTTATTATTGGGATTTTTGTAGAAATAGCGGCATGTCAATGACTGACGAAGAAGGGAATAATATAAATGACAACCCTGATCTCCAAGTCCAGTTAGAAGAAGCACAACCCGTCGTTTTGCAAAGGATTGTGAGCACGGTGACCCCGGAGGAACTCATGGAACCCACATTCTCTTGCCCTCATTGTCCCAGAATGTTTAACAGACGAAACATGGTCACTCGTCATGTCAACGAGATTCACAAAATTGACTTGGCCTTCAAGTGAGTTTATTTATAATGTAATTTACATACAAGTATGCATAGCATTACTACAAGAAAGACCATTTTCTCATTTCAGGTGCGATCTGTGCGACAAAACCTTTTCAGTCATTCCTTCCTTACAAAAACACTTGATGAACTTCCACAAAGTTGATCCTGGTAAGGCTGACTAATTTTTCTTCAAATGGGACCCTGTTTTTATTTTTTTTTTAAATCATATTATGCAGAGCCTTACGAGTGCACCAATTGTCATGACACTTTCACACTGCAATCATTACTGGAAGAACACAATTGTCCGAAGAAGGTTAAAGACAAGCCGATGAAGAAAGCTGAGAAGGTAGAAGAAGTGATGGAAAAAGTCGTTGAAAAGAAGGAAGATAAGAAGCAGGAAGGCTATCATTGCAAAGTCTGTAGGAAAGTCATTCGAACCAAGTCTGCTATGAAGCGTCACGTTGCTTCCCATTTTAAATGTAGCTACTGCAAACGATCGGTCAGCTCTCAAGACAACTTGCAAAAGCACTTAAAGACTCATGAAGGAGACGTTGATGATGTAAGACTAATTAAGCTTTGATCCTTGATGGAGTTAAACTTGAATACTTTATTTTTCCTGTTGTAGGATGAAAAACACCACTGTTGCCCTTATTGCAGCAAAAAATACTATTGCGAAGAGAACTTTAAATTACATTTACGATTTCACTCGAACACCAATGACAAACCATGGGGTTGTGAGAGATGTGATCTACGATTTAAACAGGAGGACAAATATACGAAGCATTTGGAAAAGTGCAAAGTTTTGTGGACTTGTGTGCAATGTGGGAAGGAATTCGTCAAGAAGGGGTAAATTGTTTTTCATCAATTTTTGTCCTAAGAGTTGTGCATGTTACGAACTAAGTTTTTTTTCTTTATCAAGGGCGTGGGCAAGACATGAAAAAGGGTGCCCAGTTACTCAAGACACAGATACTCAGGAGGACACTGAAGAGAATCCACAAACAGTTTAATTTACAAGACTAAAACTATAGTTCTGATCTCAACTTTTTAAAAAGTAAACGTGTTTTTAATCTAAGAATGCAGAAGAGTGAAGTGAATATGTATTGCATATTGTTATGTTATTCACGTCCAGATACAGTCAATAAATGTTTTTTTTACTGATAACTAAACGATTTTTATCTAATTTACGTATCAGAGACATCCTTGTCAGAATTAGAATTGGACATCTTGATCTACAAATCTATTGTTTTGTCTTTAGGAGTTACAATATTTATTTTATGCATTCATTCCCTCACTCCGCATTGAAAAACGAGAGTTGACTGAACAAAGGAAAAAAGTAAGCATGCATGCATTAATGATACCGATAATGTTTCACACATAAATTGGATACGACAGCATCGCATTAAAATGCATCCAGACCTATAGAATAAAATAATACGTATTGCAGTAAAAAGGGAAAGCGGATTATCCTCATCACCCTACCTGCAATCTGGCTAATGAGAATGAGACCCAGGTTACTATAGCTCCAATGTACCTGACTGCCTATAAAGCCAAGTTAGTGCACCAACTGCTTTGTATAGGAGTTTGATCAACATCATGGATTCTAAAGATCCGTTAACAGTTGACCCCCACCCAAAGTTTCTATTCCGTTCCATAACCATAGAAGATGTTCCCGCAGTGACTGAATTTGCTCGACGGTACTTCTTCGAGTCCCTTGTCCCCTTGGGACACACGCGAGTCCCAGAAGAGGAAGAGGATTGGGTAGACATGTACAAAGGCATTCTAGGCAAGGGAGTGGGACTTTCCTTTATCGCCATTGACCGTACAACTGGAGAGGTAAAAATGTAACTTCTGTACCTTATCTTATTGGTCCATCTAAAATCATGTAAAATCAAAATCCATAGACGGTGGGAATGCGACTAATTACAGAAGTGACTAGAGACAATCCTCCCTTCGACCCACCATCAAAATTTAAGTCCGACAAGAATCGTGACATCTTCGCATGGTTTTCACGTCTTTGTGATCTAGTTGATGTATTCAAGTTGTACCCGGAAGTAGATAGATTTGGAGACATGTTGGGAATTGCAGTGCATCCTGAATACCGGCATCAAGGCCTTGCGTCCGAAATGTACAAGAGAGCACTGGCTTTAATGAGAAACAAAGGTATACAGCTTGCAAGGGTGGGATTCTCAAGTCCGTACAGCAGAAAAGCCGCAAACGACCTCGGTTTCAAAACGATTGTGAGTGAAAAATGTTCCGAGGTGCGTAATGACCAGGGGGAGTTAATTTCTCCCAGCGCAAATGAGAACGATGTCTTTGACTATGGCGTGTTTGAACTATTTGATTAAGATTTATTCTATAGAAATGACAATTACACATGAATAAAATGCACACATCGGTTTTTGCTCTTCAATTCAACTATTCAGCCTTATCATGTCTCCCACAAACCCACCTCACGCTCGGGAAAGTCAGGATGTTGACCAAGTGGTCAATATTGAGGCAATGGCATTGGCACGCGTAGGCCCTCGCCCCCTTCTTTCGACGTAAATGAGTAGACAGTCTTTCGAACTCTGGGAAATTGTTTCGCAGGAACAGATAATCTGATTTAGGTGTCCACGTGTAATTGTCAAAGTAGACTACTTTGAAGTCACACTGAAGGCATTTTAGGGTGCTGCAGGGTCTACATAAAGTTACAAAGATTTAAATGCTTGGCTAATTAGATAAAAAAAAGGTTACTTTTCTCCCCCCGCTTGACAATACCCCATGACGGCATAACTTCCAGAAAGATAGGTTGCAAAGCACTTCCGCCTTTCCTCACTGTTGTCGTCACTCGACGACGTCTTCCTCGATCCAGGCTTAGGATCATTTTTGACTTTGTTGAACGGACTGTTCTGGTCGTCAAAAACAAATTCCTGAAGCATGTCGTTAACTTCTTTCCAGTCACTAGATGTTGAGCTGACGCTGGCATTCGAATCTCTTACACTGCATTGGCAATCTTTGGCAGGTATCTCTGACAATCTTTTCGCTTCCGCACTTGTAAAGTACTTCTTTTCAACTTGATCAAGCAGGGAGTCTATATCGTCGGGGTTGGGTTTTGTGTCAGGGGGCAGGTCAGACATTATTATGGCAAGAAATTATATAAATGCCAGTAGGTCTACCTGTTGGTTGAAACAATTGATTATTCCAGCAGTTGATTGCTTTCTCTTTTGTTTTGCCCGAAAATTTCCGTGGTTACTTTTTCATGGTACCGACAAACACGGAGAAAGTTCGATATGGAATAATGAAGTGTCAACACAAATGTTCATAAGGTGACAGACAAGAAGGGATTATGAGGTGGCATTCGTAGTAACGCTTTCATTTACTATGACGCATCTCATGTGTGGGGCACATTGAGAAAACGACGTTTAATTTGCATTTATACTAAGAATATTGGTTGTATTCGTTGTTAAATTAAACCTGTGGCATGTGGAGATCTATCGTGTTTCGTTTCATAGTCGTGACCGGATGTAGCAAAAACTGTCGCAAAATTTTCCAGATATGCATGAAATCAGAATGCAAATAAATATACATTACACCCATTTGCTAGCGTTTTTCTCAGATTCCTTCATTGCATCTTTTGGGTCTGGGTGTAGAGACTCTACGCTTTATTACAATGCATAATTATAACCACTTTTGTGCATTAACTTTCTTCACAGTCTGTTCTTTAATTGTTGTAAACGCTACAGGTCGTGAGACAATCTTTAATTCACAGCTATACGGACGACGTCACAACTTGAACAAAAGGGACGCTAGAATTGGAATGGAATCAAACTCGAAGCTGAGGATTCCAGAGACGTATGAAGCAATGAAGTTGCCTCCTTCAAGCCTTTCCTTGGCAGACAAAAAAGCAGGACCAATATTCGTAAATGTCTCCGCCCTTGTCATGGATATTCGTGACATTGATGAGATGCATGAGGTACTGTTATAGTTACTCAATTAATAACTTGTCCAATCCTCTCAATATGTCAGTATGTTAACATGGAGCTAAAGTTGAAATTGTTCTGGAGAGACCCTCGTCTGGAGCACTTGGTCAATGATGGGGAAAGGTTTACCATCTTAGACCCAGAAGTAGCCCACGATATTTGGCATCCTGATATTTATCTAGGTTCTGCAAATTGATAAGCATTTGTATACCAAAAATATTAATGTTACTTTTTCCCCAGAGTACGTAAAGTCTATTGATATTCCTTCAATTTTAACCCGTCCTGCCTCACTAAGGATTTATCCGGGAGGTTTATTCAGATACTCTGTGAGGTAATCATAACACCGACATAAACTAAAAATCAGAGCAAAACTATAAAACTTTGAAGGATGAGCGTTACAGTTTCGTGCAAAATGGACTTCCACTTTTACCCTGCGGATACGCAATACTGCGATATAAACATGCAGACATGTAAGTCTACTATTCTCAATTTTTGGATAATGTCATGACCGTTTGTGCAACAGACGGTTATCACACGAACAAGCTGGTTCTTCGATGGCAAGAAGACGTTCAGCTCCTACAACGTGAAGACGGCAAACCTTTGCTCATTAGCAATTTTGAAATCAGGATGTTGTCAATGCAACATTTTAACGTATCCTCACGCCTTAACCCATTCGTTGTAGATGGTATGTATCTAAATCTTCCGTAATGTCCTTAAATCTTGTAAGTGTTTGATTCCTCAGAGGATGTGCAGGAACCTGCACAATACAGTGGGATTCGGTTCACCTTGGCGTTGAGGAGGAAACTTAGCTATCACTTGCTTCAGACATACTTGCCAAGTATAATTTACATTTTGGTCAGTTGGCTCAGTTTCATGATGCCCTTGGCTTCAACAAGTGAAAAGGTGTTCCATTGCGTGACATGTCTATTTACAATGACTAGTACATTCAGTGCAGTCAGGTCAGCTCATACATTACCAAAGTGCTGTCCTTAGAATTACATTACTGTTGCAGGCAAAGCACGCCCAATGTGAGTTATGTGAAGGCCCTTGATATCTGGATGGTGGTTTGCATAATATTTGTTTTTCTAACGCTGGTCCAACATGCCCTTATTGGAAGGTGTGTGAAAGATATGAAAGTACCAAAAGATATGTATGGCAATGCATTTTTCTGATATGTAGGGTTGGCAGAAAAGCAAGACAGGATGAGACAAAGCCCAAACGTAAAAGCAGTACTGAGAACATTGTCATGGTGAACAAATCTGCGGGCAAGGACAAGAATCCAACAACGGCTGCAGAAACGGATTCGGCTGTGGCAGAAGAGAGCAAGCAAAATCCGCATTGTTTCGAGAAAAAGGAGTTTTCATTGCTCAACAACTTTAGCTTTCCAATTTATAAAAAAGTAGTGAAAAAAGCCAACCGATATCTCTCCTTGATAATTCCAATAATGTTTCTCATCTTCAACATAATTTATTGGTCATTTATTATTGTTATTCAAGTATTTGAAATGTGAAATGTTATACTGCTATCATCTTCAGGTTAAATCGATGTAAATCACCTAATTCATATGGCGTCTGGTGTCTTTCTTACTTTATAACACTGCAGTGTTCTGAATATGTAGTGATAATGTACAGCTAAAATCATGATGACTTTTTGAATTCACTTTGTTATGATATAAGGTAGAATGTCTTAATACTACTTACTTTTAAAGGTTTGTCGTTTATAGAATTGATAAGGTTTAATCAATCAGAAACTGTTTACTTTCTTAACGTGAGTTGACCGAAGTGGGTATGGTAGTCATGTAGACTTAAATAAACAATAACAACTCGATACCTTAACATTTCATTTTCCATTGGGCTACAGAACAGTTTTCTTACTATTTCTCATCATTTTTTTCTAAGGGAACCTGCTAAAAATGTTTAAACTATTATTGATTCAGACCATGATTATTATAGGACTTGGGTACGTTGTTCCTTTCGCAGCCGCAAATCAGGGAAGCGTGATTCAGGTATTTCTATGACGACGAGATTCTAATACTAAGATTTTGTGTGGTAACCACCTTCTAGCCGCAATATCTGTACAATTTGCACGTCATTTACGGACACAGTGCTGGGGTCGAACCCTCTGACTCTGTCAAAGAATACAATGGGGGCAACACGGACATAAACTACAGCATGGGAGGACAGTACGTTTGGTTGGTTCCAGAGTGGACCTCAAACCCATCCGAAGCCGTCTCATGGATTTCCTTCATGACCAACGGAGAAGAGGTTCCTGGACTCTCTGACATTGCAAAAGGAGCAGGGGGGATGTTTCGATTTCTTATTGCCCACAAAGACTCTTTCACTTCTCCAGGCAGGGACTTGATCTACCAGTTGACCCTCTACAGAACGAGGTCATGGCAACATTTCAACCCAGCCACAATCGGATACAAACATTGCACCTCTGACATTAACGCCTGGCGAGGGGGTGACTATCTTTATTTATGCTGGAAATAAATTTGTCTACACCAATGATTGTTACAGGATATGTGCATAAAATACAAATAAAACTGATGTTTCGGGGCATTGCGGGATTTGGTACACTATCATCTCATTGCAAATATTGATATAACTGTAATTTGCATTAATGAAACATATGGTTCACACGACACGCAAATTGCCTTTTGTTCGTGTCAATTTATACTCTTTTAGTTTCGATTGGACATTGCAACCAACTTTTCCAAGAGATGGGCACCGTTATAAAGAAAGAAGACGCTGAGCTATTTTTCAACTCAATTTTGAACCTACCCTCAACATGGAGAGAAACCCTTGCAACAGACCCACAGAAATTCTTACTACTTTTTATGAAACATTTTAAAAGCAGGATCCCTTTTCAGGTTGGTTGTTATTTATTTTGTGGGATCTAAAATTTTCAATTGTTTCAACGTTTTCCAGAATCTTTTGATGGTATGCGGCCCGGAGAGTTGGAAAGTCCCCGATGAGGGTTCCATAGTGCGACAAGGCTTGACTGGGAAAGGTGGTTCTTGCCATCACTTGAACTACTTTGCAAAGTTACTCCTTGAATCCGTTGGATTTGACGTTTTAACTGTCCAAGGAAATTTTCTCTCAGCACCGGTGCCTAATGCACACTTAATGATCATCGTCAAGCTAGGAGAAGATGAGATGTACCTGATGGAGGTTGGTGCTGCAAGCCCTATGCTGGATCCAGTGCCCTTACACCGACTTCCATTCAGAGCCGCCACTGGACGAGGCGCTTCTGCAGAAATTGTAGAAATGGAGGATGGGAAGTTTGGACGATTCTCTGTTGGAGGCTCTGCTTTCCGTGGTCCATTTGTGAGTGTTCTAGTAGAAATGCCTCTGTACGAGTAGCTTAAGTCATCATTTTTGTATACATCAGGCAGATAAAGAAAAAACTCTTAGAGTAGTTTGGGATCTTGTACCAAGGAATCTAAGTGACTTTGAGTCTTCAGCAACCAAGCTATTCACAGACCCATCAATCTCAGACATGCTTCAAGAACCCCAACTCTTCCGCTGTTTGTCCCAACAAGAGTTACTACAGACATTCGTCCTACTTCCGGACCAGGGGAAATATTGTTCCGAGGAGCAAATCATGGTTGCTAGTGACGAGGACAAGAATGTCCCTTACGTTTACGTCATAAATAACGAGATAGTTATTGGTGACAGCACAAGATTGGTGTACAAGCGTCAATTTCCAAACTACAAGTCCATGATTGAAGATGTTTTGGTGCTTTTTCCCATGCTTCTTCCAAAGGAAGAGGTGGTGGAAGCCATGGGATATTTCGACTCTTCAAAAACAAAAGATTGCTAACTGTAAAACTGTCAGATGCACAAAAAGGAATTAAAATTAATCACAATTAATAAAAAAATGAGAGGAAACGTTCTTCTGCTTCCATTCTAACCGGAATCCGTCTGTCCGTCCGTCTCACCCTGCCTCCATGACGGCAGGAAGGAAACTGCTGTGCCCAGCCGAGTCTTCATTTCATTTCATTCAGCTCAGTTGGTGTTTGGGGTTCTGCTGCCGTCGTCGTTTCCATTTCGTCCAAATTTCCTAATTCTAATTCAATTAATTCGTCTTTTATTCTAATTAAGTCACTTCGCAAGGATGTGGGGAGGAAGAACGTTTGGTATGTAGTAAATGGCATTACTAAAAGTAAAATTCAGTTTTTTTAAAAATTACCTTTTCTTTTTTCAGAGGACACCTTCGTGTCGTGGCCTGGATTCGACAAGAGTGTTGCAGAGGGTCCAGGGGACAGCTCGGCCTTCGGGGGGAACAAAGAAAATGTCACTCCAAACAAGGTTAGGTCATTATTTGTCTTTGAATTTCAAGTACATAATCGAATTTTGACATAGAAACGGCCCTTCACCCCCTCCAAAAGAAACCTGATCCCCGTCATGGTGAAGCAACTGAGAGAGTGTGAGGAGGACACTTTGGTCGTGGAGGATGTTCCCGTGAATATGGTGAGTAAAGGACTGAAGGGATATATGTCTCATCTGAATGTTGTGTTAAATGGATTTAATAATAGGCTACCATACTGGGCTTTGTTCTGAACGTCAACAAAAGCAGCACCAAGTTGTCAGTTGTCGTCGATGATCAGACTGGGACTATTGAGTGTGTGTTGTACCTTGGAGATGACGTAAGTTTACATATGTTAGTTGTTTGTAAAATTCCTTTCTTAAGTGACTAATTGAAATAAAACAGGACAACAGAAGAATAGATTTTCATCACTTCATCCCTTCTCGCCATTCCTACGTGAGAGTTATCGGCCAGTTCCGAAACCTCAGGGGACGGAAGTATCTCAACGTTTTTGACTTCAAGCCTGTGACAGATATGAATGAGCTCACCGCCCACATCGTTGAAGTTGTGTATGTTCCAATGAAATTGAAAAAGTTGAAAGACGCCAGTGAGGTATAAAAGCCATTAAATATGCTCCTTCGGACGGTTAAATAAATTTCCGTTGAATTTAGGCACAAGCGGCTTCAACAGCACTTGCAAACCGAGTCTCGTTCACAGAACGAATGGAGGTGGATCCGCATGGGACTGGGGCAGGTGGAGCCAGCACTGCCTTTGCTGGTCCTAGCACTTCATGGCATTCAATGACAACCCTTCCAATGCCTGGCCGAAGAAGTAATGGGAATACCTTTAATTCTTCATCCAATGGTCCCTCGTCCATCCTTGGAATTGCTGTCATTGGACTGATTCAGGTTTTGCCTTCGCGTATTGGTTATTCTTTCGCTACTCTCTTGTGCATGAGTCTTTTTGTTTTCCATCAGAAATGTCCCCACCCTCAGGGTCTGAACAAGTATGCGTTGTTGTACTCCATGGGAAACCAAATTACTATGCAGCAACTCCAGTAAGTCAGCCACAGATTAAATACTTTCAGCAGCAGAGCAGATTAAACGATGAACTAACGAAATATTTGATATTTATTTGCCAGAACGGTTTTATCTGAGCTCTGCGCCCAGGGCTTGATTTACTGCACTGTGGATGACGACCACTTCAAGGCAACAAATTGAATCGAATATTTGGAACCCAACATCGACACCAACATTCTCAATCTATAGTTAATCAACATGCTTTAACCAGTTGTGTTCACTGTCTCGTATTTTCCATTTGTTTATTGTTCCTGCGTCGTTAAATCGTTTGTTCTTTTTATTCCGTTCGCATAAAACGCAGTGTCACCGTTTAACAAAATTTTAAAATGAATATTTGAATAAATAATAATAAGTTTGTTGTGTACCTAAACCCACTCATCGTAGATTGCACCGAACACTTCTTGGCATAAGGCATCAATTGGAGGTAGGACCATAACATTTAGTAATTATCCCAATGAAAGAAAATGTACTCAATTATTCGCACACACTATCAGAAACGGGCTTCCTGAAAGTATTTAACAACAAATTGCAACTTAGGTTTCGGTTTCACTCAGAATTTTAGCATCCATTAAAGTACTTCAAACCTGGTATGTGGTAATGCTGGAATTTGAGGTTCAACTTGTAGTCTCCCGACTCGGTCACCATGAATAGAAATGAGACCGTTCCATCTTCATTTCTTGCAAATCGTAAATCTGCTTTACTGGGTCCGATGAGTTGAGCTACAAGTCCACCTGTAAGAAATTCACAAAAGTCCTCATGTCCTGAACAACGGTTGCCAAACTATGAAAACATACCATTTATACAGACCACCCTCCCATCAATAAGTACACTATTCTCGGACCCAACGCTGCCTTGTTTGATGTTTCCAGAGCAAACCATTTTCTTCACACTTGCCCTCACATCCCCGATAATCTTGCAGAGGAAAGGAGAATTGTAAATGTAGTCTCCTTTGTACTTGATGTGGATTTTATAGTCCCCTCCAACCCAGGGAACAAAAGTGACGTCCACATTCCTATTCTTCCTTGTCACCAACTTTAATTCCGGTTGAGAGGGACCCTCAAAACCCACCCTCAGCTCTGTCACGTCAAAGTGCTCGTCCGTCAAGATGGTAAACTTGTTTGGCCCCTCTGCACAGATGCATAAATTCAAAGGGATGTTATTAAGTGACAATTTTGTGACGCCCTAACCTGAATGAATGAATGAATGAATGTTTATTAACCCTGTACAAGCCTTTTTTGGCTTAAAAGGGCTTCATTAGGCGTATTACATCGTAGTGAGATACATGTTTTTTCTTTCTTTCTTCTAAATA
>JAQIWU010000486.1:0-25648 GCA_034696445.1 Isotomiella minor
TGCAGCAAAGTATTCACTTGGCAGTGAATCAGAACTTCCACTACCAAATTCTCTGAAGCCCATTGAACCAACTTTTCACCTGCGAAATAATAAAAGAAACACTTTTTTTAACAAAATCGTCTCACCACTTATAAAACTGTTTGCAATTTTTTTTTCATTCATTCTCCAAAAATCATGAAGAAAGGAATATCCCATCGCGAACAGACGAAGGCATCGCTACGGTAACGCATTGGAGTGTGAAAGGATTGCTAAGCACAACAGCATTCAGCAGATACAACAACGAAACTTTTTATTTTCCTCGCAGAGACTCACTCGCCTGATTTTGGCATTCTTCAACAATAGTCAATGCCTGTCATTTATAAAGACCTTTTAAACATAAAAGGAGTGGTACACAGGATCCTGGTACAGAAAAAGGTAAAAGTGAAAGCAAATTGGATTTTGTGTGGCACGTCAAGAGGAGAAAAAGCACGCTAACTGAAATACTTTTAAGTCGGCTTAAAGTCGGAGCAGAGCCAAAAGGAGAAAGTCTGTCTCTCAATCCAATTCATTGCACGTGAAACTTTAAAATTGGGAAATTCCAAGGCAAACAACTTTCTCTTTGTCCCATAACATTAATTTAGACTCCCTTATATAACAATCCAAACCTGACATTTGTGTTTGAACCACACAGTTTTTATTATCCAGCAAACGAAAGCCTGCGTGAGCTAATGTTCTGAAAATTTGCTACATTTAAGCGCAATTTCTTTTGGCCATTTAAATCTCTTTTAGGCTCTGCTACGTTGTCAAGAAAAATAAAGTAAGACACTTCTACCATGGGTGAAAGTCATTATTTTGTGAAACAAGAGAACATTGCGCTTATGTATCTTGGGATATTATGTTTTGTCAAAAGAACGTAGGTAATCTAGGGATTTGCCCCACCAACTTTGATTCTCTATTCAAAAATAACTTTTTGGGAAATATAAAAGGCGAATTTGTGCCACTGACTGCGTTCGCACAATTTAGACAATTCTCTTACAAAGGAATTGGTTCGATGTTTAAAGATATGAAGGAGCCTTTTCCCAGGATACTTTTCTGAACCTCTTACTTCATAAATCCCTATCCCCAGCGTAACCTTTGTCATGTGAATGTCCTCATGGCAACGGATTTTTGAATCTTTCTTTTAATGCGCTTCTCAATTGCAGGTAGCCATTGACAGGAAATCTTAAAGAGACTTACCATTCCTGGCCTCATCACTCTCTGGGGCAGCATTTGCTAGATTGAGTAGCTCACAGGTTAGGTCCACATGGGTTGCGTCTAAATCCCATGATCTGAGTCCTAAAAATAAAATAAAAAATTCAATAAAATGATTTCTTTTTTAGAAACGAATTCCAGGAATGCTACATATTCCAAATGCACCTTTGACCTTTTCAAAATATAGTTGGCGAGGCAGGCATTATTCTAGATATGTAAACTTTATTGCAGACATAGAGTCCGATTGTGCATTTTATACTTTCACTTTGTAACATCAAGGTGGATCCAATAAAAGGAAAATGTTGCATGTTGCTGGCCAGCACGCCCAGCCTCAGCATTTCTCTTGATATAAAATGAGATACGAGAAGTTACTGCACCCTCTCAATAAAATAAACATGTTTCATTTTACTTTCCCATTTCTTCCACTCGGATGATTTGATAAGTGATGAGGAAAATAATGTCTGTGTCTGGGCTAACTGGAGGCGGAGAAAGTGCATGCAAATATAGTCTGCCGGCCAGCCACCCACCAACACTGTGCTTGCTTATCCTAGATGAAGGTGGAATATCTAATGCATTTGCGGAGAAAGCTATGTCAATATGTACGTAGTTATCTTCTAGGCTGCTCCATTTGGTACTTTCACTCCGTAAACGCCATGGGATGATATAGGGATTCTTTATCCTGCTTGGTCAACGTGTATGGAGTTGCACATAGATCTTTTCTATCTGGAAGGGTAGCTGTCTATGAGATAAGTGGATCATGAGCTGACGTGAGGAGTGTTGTGCCATATGGGTGGAATTGAATATAAAGAGGAAGAAGATGCCGAATAGAAGGAGGGTCAATTTGCAAATCCAATAAACTTTCATACGACCTGACATACCGCCGGCCGGATATGACAGAAAAGGAGTTTGCTGAAGTGGCATATGTAAAATCCTCGCAATAAAATGTTCCTTTTATGTGAACAATCATATTCAAACTGCTATGATATAAAAATAAATTAAAATAAAGATGACGGTGAAAAACCAGTTTGCTTGCCATGACAACAACGGTTGATAATATAGGTCATATCATGCATTATTCACGTTATTTTATATAAAAAATACAGTGTGGCTTAGTTATATTAAAAGCAGGAGAAAGCTGTCCAGGAGAGCTTTTAAAGTCAAATGTCATTTTACAAAGTTTTCCATTTTCTTCAAATCTTTTTCCCTGGCTCATTACCAAATGGAGCTATAATAGATGAGACGAAACATAAACCCAACTTTTGAGATTTTCATCTAGATTACATCCTGAGGGGAAAAAGAGGGTATGGTGGATACGTTTCACGTAACCACCACCAATCTCCTTTGTTGTTAATGAGGTCACAGTAGAAATGACCGTCATTACAAAATAATTAGCTCCTCTGCTGATCAAATCTCATGTGACAATCGTCCTCCTTTTCCCTACAAACGATAAGCACATGGCTTTACTTGAATTACCAACCCTATATCAACATTCGTTATTCCTTATTCACTTGTGGCAGGCATGGCAGCAGCTATGACAAATGCAAGGTACAATTGGGACCAGACGACATAGCAGGAGAGACAATGTTTCAAACAAGGTGCACTAGCTAATGTTAATATGTCATAATTATGTAGTCCAAAACGCACCCAGCGTGAATTATGACTAATTAAACGTGACACTGTTAATTACAGAAAGTGAAAGGACAATCAACACTCGTAGTGCTACAGGGGATTCGCAACCTAATGCTCAAAACGAAGGACCATTCCGAGTCGTGTTCTATGTTGTTCGTTCACACTTGGTGCAGAGCAGAGACTCCAGCAGAGTGAAACTAACTATGATCAAAAGTCGCATAAACTTCAATACTGTCAAACTGGAAAGAGCAAAGATAAATTATTCCTTCTCTTTGTTCCATTTGCAATCTGGGTTCACTAGAGCCTTGAAGATCCTTAGAATTGATGAAATATTTCCCAATTTTCCATAAATTTGACAAAAGAACTGCACTGTTTTTGCACGTTGCCCTGGCATCGATACAGAGTATACATATGAACTTTACATACCATACATCAAGAAAGAGTTAAAATGAGCCATTAACTATTCTAAGGCGGTCCGCACCATAAATATGGAACAACCCGAAACGTGCAAAACCACAAGAGAAAGGTCTAAATATTTTTAACGGAGTCACTAGACCCCGGCAACTAAACTACTGCCTTTGATTCCAAAAAGCGCAAACCTGTTGTAGAAATAGTGCACTGCAGCAATAAGCTATGATGGAAATGGTAAAATCAAGCATTCTTTCAAAGACAAAGCCCATTTTGTATTTTGGAGACGACCAAGGCGTACCAAGTTTTTGGGTGAAGGCGGAAACTAGAGTCAAGGATAATTCGGTGAGGAACTCTTAAATAAAGCCAAGATTCTCAAAAACGCTCTTCTCGCCCTTTCCTTGTTTGTGTATATGACTAAGAACGAAGAGTCTTGTTTATTTTAGCAATTGTCTTTCCTCCTCTTCACAATTAATCATTAATGACAGACAGTCTTTCCTACGTGATCACGATTCCAGCTTTTTGCCTTGAATTAGAATGGGGTTGGAATTTGACGACTGACTGGTAGGAGCAAATCAAAGTCCAATTGTGAGAAGAGTTCAATGTATAAAGGGCAATGAACCGAGGGGTGTGCAGCTTAAATGTGAAAGAAGTCGATAGCACAATTTGCTCCAGGAAAGATGTTAGCCAGCTAGGAGGTGCTTGTAATTTTGTATACACACATGAAATATAGTATGTAGCTAATTGACTGTTATAATTGACAAAAGTAATTTTGTAGGAAGAAATATCTTCTGCTTGTGATAGAAAATAGTCAAAGACTTAAGGTAGATATGAAAAATTAATAATGAAAATAACCATTGATGTTTGTGTTGTAAGTGCTTTCTCTAAGAGAACCAATCAAGTAACTAATAAATAGTATGAAGTATAATCACTGCCGTTAATTCAACACTGTTCACTCAAAAGTGATTTGCAAGAAAAGAATCATTGGACCATATCAACTGAGTTGCTGTTGCTACGACCTTTCTTAATCTTCTACAAAAATGGAAGCTTGAACCAAAGTAAACAAGGTCTCCAGGTTGTCGCTCTTCTTTTTGACAAAAGACTCAATTAGTCATTAAACATCTTTTCATACAACATACAATGCAGTTTTTTCTTAATTTGAACGCTGTTCCCACAAATAGTAGCATCAGCCATTGAAGTACCATCGTAAACTTTTGAAACCCTAGGTAAAAGAGCAGTACTTTTCATTCTTTTCAGCAAGTGAAGGTGAGTCATCGTTTTTCACTTAAATAGTTCATGCTCTGCCAAGCGAAAAATTGACTACGACTTTACAACTGCCAACACCTAAGTGTGTTGAATTTTTTTAAATTCTGCAAATTTTTGTACAAGGCAAAATGAATGAATTGAATGAAGTAAATAAGGTACTACCACTGTTACACAAAAGTCGTCACCTAAAAATATGAAAAGAATGGAATGAAATTATCCGTTTTCACTAACAAATTTTGGTGAACACCTCCCAAGATCAACCCTTTTTCCCCATTTTTACATACAAACAAAATTTTGCTCCTTCAAAATTTATCCAATGCTATAACTACAAATTTATTTGCATTATTTCGCAGTGTTACAAGTAAAATAAACACAACAACCCCACCACTTTTGCCCTTTTACTATTTCATTTCAAAACTATAATTTTCCACGTCCCAGATTTTAATAAAGGCAGATGAATGAAAGCCACTAACTAATTTCCTGTCCTCATAAATATGCATAAATGAATTTTCGCAATAAATCACACTAATTGTCTTATTGTGTTTGCATTTCTAGGATGTCCTTTTAATTTGGCAAGCCGTCCATGTGTCCTAAAACCAATGTAATTAATAATTTTGTTTGTCAGGCTTAATTTGTGCTTTAATGGATCCTAACTATGAATTTGTGTGCATGAGAAATGTATTGCATGAGAGATACAAGCATTTCATTGAAGTCATGATGAAGAGAAAAGATGAGGACCAACTGTCAAATAATTAATATGCGGTTTACATAAATATTATTCCTACATTTGTGAATTCTTGAAGCCCACTCTTGACTCTACTAAAAACGAATAACCAAACCATCATAGATACTTTAGTCTGCGGTACTTATTAAGAGTCTTATGCAGACGCCATGGGGATGCTATCTGAAGGTGCCATGTTCTGGCTTTTATATCGTCATAATGACATTCATAAATAAAAGCTTTTCCCTTTATCCCACACTGCATAGGGCAAGTGACAAAAATAGCATAAAAGAAGGTTTGCAGGGTTTTTGGTGTCCTCATTAATTTTGATCTTTATAAAAGTGTCACTTTCAGTTTGCCAAAACTCGGTGAAAGCGGAGAAGGGAGGTTAGATAGACGAGAGAGAGCAGCATGGCACCACATCAATGCTAAAGCACAATTCAGCATGCATAGAAATAAATAAGTAATATCATCACTTTGATACAAACCGTACAAGGATACGGGTACTGCTAAAGTAGAAAGTTGAGAGGTTCATCTCCTTTCCCATTTCATTTATTCATTTAAGCAACCAAAATGAAAGCAGCAAAGAAAGAGGAAAGTGAGAATGAAGTGCAGAAAGAAAGTTGCATTACTTCTTTCCTTCCCAACCCCAGTCTTCTTGTGCATGCATTCTGGCTTATAAGAAGTCTATCTGCAATGCGGGAAAGTCTGTATGGAGAAGTGTGGCAGTAGAGCAAAGGACCTTCTTCTTCTTCTGCCACAGTCAACTACATACTTTCTGCGAGATAAAGTAAATGAACAAAGAAATATAAGACAACTTTCACACAAGACGTTACCTATAATAAAAATCTAGCCCATGTTGACAAAGAGAAGCCATGGCAACCAAAGTGAAAGATGATGAGGATTCTCTTGAAGAAACAAATTATATCTCTTTGAATATTTTAATAAATAGTGTGTGACACTAGGAGTAATGTTCCTCATTAACCATTGGATCGACTAAGTCATTAGTGTCTGAGGAGTATTCTGTCGGACGGGGAGTCCCTTTGCAAAGGAGGATTAGGATTTGAGAGGTTCATTTATTTAATTTAAGATTTAGGTCAAGCACATAGGTATCACACTTTGGACAAAGTCAGCCTCAATATCGGATTTACTTGTGTAACAAAGTGCAAAGGCACCATTGACATTAGATAGATTAAGAGGAATAAGGATTTGTACAAAACGAAGGAGAAAGACGAGATGTTTAATGTCTACTTTGTACTTTTCATCCAATCTAATCTATTTTAGTCCAGGAGCAGAGATAGAACCTTTTATCTGAATATTGCAACTTAAACCACCTCACTTTGTCCTTCAGGAATTGTCTCTATACTTTCTCTTTGCCAAATTCCAAGTTAATGCTTCTCTCAATTTCATTCGTTAACGATCAAACACGGAATGGAGTGAAAGTTCTGGATTATATCGAGTGAACAGGGCTAATAGGCAGATGGACTTTTCTATCCGTTCTCAAGGTAACAGAACCCAAAGACCTAACCTGGAGAAAGCAGGGTCTCCATTTCACTCCTTTGTTTGAGGTTGCATTGAATTCAGACAGACACCACGCTGTGACCGACCTCCGTCTAGTCGAAGGAGAAGTAACTGTAACTGGAGCATGGTGGATAGTAATAAGCTTTGAAAATCAACAAAAACTGGAATCTCTGCTCCATTTCTCCTTTCTTTTCATTTCTGCATACCATCATTCTCTGTCAGTCCAGTCAACCGTCACAACAACGATGGAATTTAAAAGAATGGAATCCAAATTTTAGTGAATAGGAATGTCTGTGCCCAGTCTAGTCTGTATTTTTCCTTAATCATTTCTACCTCCTTTCTTCCAAATAATTGAGACAGTTGACTATTTCCACCTCTGAAGACTTGATACAACCTATCTCAAAACTCCATCATAAGGTCTTATGTGCTCTTCGTTTAGAAGTAACCATTTCAAGGACAATTCCTCCTCTCACCTTGGTCTTCTCTTTTTGTGTAGAACTTCCTTTCTTCCTGATTAATTTAGCAGATGCGGGATTGCTTCATCAGCATCACCACATCCAGCATAATATCCAATGTCAAAGGCAGTCTACAGAGGCGGAGACAACGAATTGGAAAGAGGAGGAAAGTTGAAAGTGAAAGAGAAGTACAAAAGAGATTCCAATTGTTTGAACTAGAAATTAAATCAACTTGTTTGTTTGCAGTGAAATGAACACGGTTGAGGTGGAGTCTGTGGCTAGGTTGGCCTGCTTTATGGACGTAATAGCCATACCATTATTTCTTTTCCTTACAAAATCTTCCTTTGAATATTTTCTCTATTCTCCTAATTCGTAATTCCATCCAAAGTTTTGATTACAAAACTTATCAACGTGTTAGCACATTACTTTCCAATTCATTTAATATTCAAAACGCATAGTTCTTAAGCTTCCTCCAATGTTTCAAGGAGGAGCATCAAGGAACTAGAGAGATAGGTAAACAGTTTCTGCTTCAATTGTTGACGCTTTCTTCAACTTTACCTTTTACCTCATAATTGCGTCGGGTTAACCTTCCTGCACTTTCACCTCCAAAAGTTGAAAGTAGTCCACTGTCTTAGTTGCAGAACATGAACGCTGGGCAAAATCGTGATCATCATCAATGCGGATTGTTCTGCAGAGTTATGGATTATTGACGAATATAGCTTTAGTCCTAGCTAATATTTAGGACACATGCAAGGACGCAATGGAGTTGTTGCATTCAAAAACTTACTTTCTTAATGCTTGGCTGGTGTGACTCCAAATCTGCGATTCAGTGCTGCGTTGGTCTAATCGAAAATACATCACTGTTTCGTGCTGCAAACTGTGGAATTGTTTTGCTCAAGGTTTTTTAGGCTAAAAGCAATGGCATGGCATAGTTGTTGGGATTGCGTAGTTTGCTTCCAACAATATAAATTGTTCTTGACATTTAATCCCAACAGAAGGCCACATTCTTGAAACTTTTACATAATTTCCATACCAAATATTTATGCTCCTCTAATTTTTGTGATTCCAGCTGTGTTCTCATGAACACCACATCACAAGAAGGGTCCTAATTTAATTACCTAAGAATGTCAGGAACAAGAAATAGTGTATCATCACGATTTCAGGCCAACACAACCCTATTCTTAATTTGAGACATTATAACTGTCACCTAACTCTGCCGCACCACCATAATCACTTTCATTACACAGAATTATGAGAAAAACTAGAAACAAGAGTTACGAAAATGGCCATTACCCGTGGCTAGGATTGTGAAAACCATACCGACATAAACCAAGCGTAGGAAAAGTACAGTTGAAGAGGAATGATTGTGTTTTTAGTCTTCTGGGGAACCAGTCTACAGCTCACACTATCCGGCGCTTCGTTGGTTTTGTTTCCTTCCAGAAAACATATGAGAAAGCTGCAGTTCGTCTCGTGCTACAGTAGCAAGAAGCAAGATATGAAACTTTCTCTCGTTGCTTTGCAGCACGAGTTCGACGGTGAAAAGAAAAAGCAAGGAAGTGTCGTAAATCAATGAAAATGTTGTAAAGTTATACTGCAAACTGATGGGGGGCTATGAGCAGAATACAAAGCGTACTTTTTTGGTCTTGGTCCATCAGAAAAAATGACAAATATATTGCTTTTCGTTTAAAATTTTATAATTTGTGTGATTTGTAGGGATGCTTTCATATCAACTTTCTCCGTTGCCTAAACAACTTACAATTACCTTTATTTCTCGTCGGAAGAAAAGTTTGTGGCTAAAAATTAAAAGACGGAGGGCATATTTTTTCATCAGCATCTTCATGCGTTATGACGAATCTAAGCGTGTCTTTCAAATGTTTCTTTCAGTGATAAAGAATACTTTTTTATTTCTAACAAACTGACATTCGGAGCTGTAACCGTTTTTTCCGTTCATTCAAAGGTTTGGGGGACTTTTTACCATTACCACCACTCATCTTACCAGCCACCCTCACTAAAGAAAGACTAAAAATAGATGACACGGTTAACCGGAACAAATCGCCATTTCCATCCACAATGCATTCATTCTTTTTAGGGTTTCATTTCATTCTAGCTTTTAGACGTGGAGGTAGAATGCACTTCCGTCCGGTTAAGACGGAATGAAAGGAAAATGGATAACCGTAAGAGTAACGGTTTGGCATTTTGAATGATGCCAATGGCGTAGAGTAGACAGTGAAGGAAACGAGAAATTGCTGACGAGGAACGAACAACCGACCTAAGGTAGTAGAAAAACACTCGCGATTTCTGAATTCCAACAAACGTTAGGAGGTCGAAGCCCGGAATAAAGACATACATAGACATCAATTCAAGAGAAAGGTCACCCCTATTGAATCTAAACACCCATTAATGAGAGGCAACGAGCAACTTTCACTCTTTAACATTTAAGCACGGATTGTTACCCGGTCCTACTCAAGGAGTCGAATTAGTGTAAGGAAGTTGGAGATAAAAAAAACTACAAAAATTACAAAACGGAACTTGTGCAATTATGAAGGAAAAGTGTTACTCTTTTTGAACCACCCGACGCAGTCTTTTTTTGTCCTTCTTAGGAATACAGCTTGTAGTACACAAAAGTTACTTCATTCTTTTGGCCTCACGCCAAGTCTCATTTGTGATGAATCGTCTTCAAGACTAAAACGAAACTGAATGAATGGTAAACCAAAACAAAGCTACAGAAAAATCCATATCCACGTTGAAATGCCAAACCATTCACTCTCTGTCGTTTGTTTGTATGTGGGTCCATCCACTTTCTTTTTATATGCACACAGCTGGAGCTATCTGGAAAAGCCATAACTGCTCATGCTTATTGCTTACTGCAGAGGAGCTGGAGAAAGCAAATTGCATGGGGGAAAGAGTGCCACCCAAGTATTGCATTACATTACATTACATTATACCATGGTCCTCTCATTCGTTTTTAGAGCATTAATGAAATGAGTTAGACCGTAACGATCCCATCAAACTGCCAAAACCAGTGCAATAGTGTCAAAAAGCAAAACTCCCCACAGATGGTTGTTTGCAATGCTGACATCTCGATGTTGTTCTAGATGCCAATTTTGTTGAATATAAAAAACAGCAATGGGCCTTTTCAATGATCATGAAAAGTGATGTACATCCTCTCACTTTCATTTGCAGTGTGTTCATCGTAAGTTACGAAGGTAATATGAATCATGAATGAGTGAAAGCAAGTGTCGACAACGGATTCCAGTATTGCCCATTTAGACAGATCACACACTACGTTCCATTTAGGGTAGGACGCTTGTTCTAATTTGTGTAGACAAGTTGTGAGGACTCTTCAATGACTTGCATACTTGTATTTGTTTACTTCTAGTTTTTACTTGCTTACTAGTTAAGTACGTTCGTGGTTGCGGGGAAGCCATAAAAATTAATGATAGGAGTTTGAGGTGGAAATTATTTGTCAGAATTTCAGAGATTTTCAGTGTAAAAGACGTGTAATTTTCAGTGACGATACTCTTGTCGTAATCGTACAGCTTAGAATTTGCTTTGGTGTTTTTCCTTTACGATATTCCAGTAGTGGTGATACCATCATTACGGCCAAAAGCATTATGATGAGATACGAATAGGAAACAGGAAAGTGAATTTGTTTGATGATCAGACATCCGTTTATTTTCACCGCAAATATGCGGTATGGGTGACGGGTTAGAAAAACACATTCAAAAATTCGAGAACTATTATATCATAGTAGAATTATGTTCGATTGAAAAGTAACGGCGAAATATGGAATCTCTCTGTGTATAACTGATTGAAGAAAATGTGAGTTTTGGTCATTAGTTGCAACACAATAAGTTTTCCTTGTCCGGTTACTTGATGTTCAGAGAATGTGACGAATGAAATAAATTTGTCACCTAAAATGCGGAAATGACATAAACACTTTCCAATTACAGTTTCCCCCCAATTATATAAATAAAATTCAATTGAATGTTAAATAGGGCAATTCAACTTGGTCACTGCATTGATGTCGATGTCAAAAATGTTTAATGTCCACAGCAGTATGCAGTATGACCTTCATACGCCAGTTTTATTGCCTTTCTCGGTCTTTATTTTATCACAGCAAAGTTTTTGTAGGAAAGCAACACGCAACTAGAAATTCATTGCAGCACTTAATTGTGACCTTTCTAAGGAACACGTCTTGAACAATCTTATCGAATTAGAAGTAAATTTATACTCGACTAATTAAAAGAAAAAACATGGCCAACATTTTTTTACTATGAGAAAAAATTGTTAAATACAAAGGTTGAGGAAAGTCAAAGGTTACATTGTCCACGACAGAATGCTGGTGTCTTCTCCTAAAGCTTTTCGTCACTTTAGTGGAAATGAAAGTTTTATCAACGCCATTGGCACGTACAACCATTTGGTTTCTTATATGGATACAGCACTTTGATGATGCTTAACTGCGAACATTTAATTCCAAACGCTTGGACATTAGGTACCAGACCAGAAGTGCCTACCAGTTGGTTTTTTTTTATTCTTCAACATCGTGATTGGACTGAAAAAACCTATGGCTCTCTCTGCAAGTTTTGTTTGGGCCAATCGCATTTCAATCTCCTTGCCTCAAAGTACAAGATTTGCTCTCCAGGGTCTGGAGTCTAGACCATTTGAACCGGAAGCGTTATTCTTCAAACTTTACTGAAGCAAGGAAGTAAAAGTTTTTAAAAAGTTTTGCCTTCCGATTAGGAAACACTGTTGTTGGTTTATTTCATCCTTTTAGTCATAAAGAAATACAATGATTGACATTTCGAACTCACGCCGGATTCACACTCATCAGTTTTTAAAGTTCCAACTGAAATTGGAAAACTGTTCAAGATTTCAAAATAATGTTATCATCTCATCATTTCAGTTACAGTGAAGAATGGTATTAGAGCGCAATGTAGCAGTGCACAGTGGTACATCGAGGAAGAAAAATGAGGAAAAGAGTGTGGGGTAGGATGAAGGAAGTGAAAATGAAGAAAGTACAAAACGAATGTTGTTCTTCCACAATGTCACCCCACGCACGGTTTTACCCGGTGTAGGAAAAGGAAATGATTCATGTCAACCTTCCTTCACCAGTTGCCAGTTGTGCATCACAATTATCAACACACATGTGTGCAGCCACGTTCCACCCTTCTTTCTTAACCATTCTTCCTAATGTACTCGTAACGATGATCCCTCTTCAATCTCCCCCACGAGAACTCTTAAAAATTCTATATTTAGAGACAAACAGAATACCAAGTGAAACGCACTTCTTCTTCGAGAAGCTTTTGTGTTCCACTCTGGCAAATGTGCTAAATTCATGGAACAGCCAACAAACTACGCATCATAACTTATTTAAACTACACAATTCGAGAAAATTGAATGTCAGGGTTATGTTTTGACTGAAGTTGTTAACTTCCGTCGGCCTTACTGGAAGTAAACCTTACATTTAAGGTCAGCATATGCAATATCAAATAACGTGTGGCAGGCTTGGTCAAAAGTAAAACCAGACAGCTTGACAGCGTTACATGTCAAGCTCCAACTCTATCAACTTTTCAATCTCCTGTGTAAGATTCTGTACAACTTTGGAATAAGAGAAACAAACCGTAGGGACTTGAATAAACCAATTTGAATGAAATTAGGTATGTGCATGGTTATATTTACGAAGAACAAGTGAAAACCCGGGTTCGGGAGACCTACCTGTCATAATAAAAATGCCATAGAAACAAAAACACGGAATGTAAAAAGCACTACAAAGAATAAAAATAATTGGACTTTTAGGCCGAGCCTTCATGAGATATGTGAACTACAATGTGGAACAGAAATGAAAGAAAAAGCCGATTCGTGAAGCTAAAAAGTTTAGCCTTGTTACTAAAAATGAGTCATTCATTTTTAGATTTGCCAAATAGTGCAAGCAGATATAAACTGCAGTTGCTACAATATTTTTGATAGAGTAAAATAAGTCATTAGCCTGTTCTTAATAAAGTAGCGTATAATTAGGTAGCGTAGCAAGCTTCATTTTAGGTAGTTAAACCCGTGAACGTGTTTACATTGGGTGGTATTGTTGATGAATGATACAGAAATGCATTTCAGACATATTCCTCTGCTAATTATGTACACTGGCTGTAATTTATCTGCCTCTACACTTCACACCTAACTCCTGTTGTTAAATCCATACCATCCTTATTTTATTCCACACTCACTCTTTGGAACGATGTGATTCAGTTAGTTTTTTTTAATTCGGTGGATGAATGATGATGGGTAGAAAAGAAGGAAGGATGATTCATCAGTACCTCAAATCGCAACCTCACAAAAATTTGATTGCAAACCTTACAAAAAAGTGCAGACAAAATTGCCTGAGGAAGAGTATTTTGTACGTTTTTGTCTGTCCTTTATTCACGGCGTAGTGCATCTATTCTGCAGCTACAACTTTGGACGAAGTGAAAAGAATGACGAAATGACGCTGCTTTCTTGTCTTGTTTTGTCTTCTCGTAGATGCTTCGCTCCTGTTCTAAACTGCTAAAAATGTTGCCAGGTAAATTTTGACGGAGTTCGCATGGTTTAAAGCACTTTACTTATGATAAAAAGTTTTCATCTTGGATTTATGGTAGTTTCTAAGTTTCGGAAGGAAGGAAGAGTAATGAATTGCTCTGGTTGTTGGTTTACTGACTCGTTGTCAGTCACTCAGGTTCTCACTCTCGCTCTCATCTCTCTAAGTCAGTCAGTCAGGTAAATTGCTTGACAGGTGGTTTAACTTTAGCTTTTATTTATCACTCCTACCAAAAACAGCACTTCAGACTTCAACTGAACGTAAGAAAGGAAGGACGAATGAAACAAATTTTTCTATTTTCGTTCTACTTTATTGCAAAACCTAGCGAAATGATTGCATTTCCACAAACTCCCCAATTCCCACCCTTCTACTTCTGCACTCCTTCATTCTCGGGCAAACTAATGAGTTCTAAATGCAATTTGTTGAAGAAAATTGCCTTCCCACAAATCATGATATGACGCACTAACAGCACGATGGCTTTCCTATGAAATCTAACCATGATCAATGCCGATCAACTTCAATCAACACAATCCAACTATCTATTATCTATCTAGTTGTCATGAAGGCCCATTTTTAGATTATTTTTGACATTTCCCAACCCCCGTAAAGCTCAATTTGGGAAGAATTCAAGGCAGTAAGCCATTGATTGGTTGAAGTATCACATTTACCCCGTCCTGCTTTCTATTTTAATAACTTCTTGATCCCTTATTGTCACTTGCCACAAGTAAAAAGTGTCGATCGAAAATATAATACTAGATTGTGGTTTGCCTTTAAAGATGTATAAAAATGTCACCATGAAGAATCGGCAATAACAAAGCAGAAAGCATTAAAATGGTGTTTGGAGAGATCTATATATTTTCGTTTATTTGACACATGTACCTTAAAGAGTAATGTACCGTAGTTTCCTATCTTTGTCTGGAATGTACCTTCAGTTGGAAAACGTTTTATGCAAATATAACAGCAAAAGAGAACTAGAATTCTTTTGGTCCCTGGAGGCAAGGGAACATGATCTTGTTTTTCTCTAATCGACGAAAACCAGCTAAGAGTGCTTTCACTTTCCCTAATGTATCTAAAGGGGTTGACAGGAAGGAGAAGGACGTTTTCAAATGTGAGAAAGCTGAGGAGATAACTCTTGCTTCCTCAGAATACAAATGGACCACTGAGGGATAAGGCATTTATTACAGTATTACGTTACTGTACTACCTTTTACATTTTACCTCTTTATTCATGTGTAACAATATTTCACTGCCTTACTTTTTCCTTTTTCCACAACAAAGTGAAAGCACAAGTGAAAGCCACTGGGGCACTACTTTTCTCACTAACTGGCTAACATAAACCTTCAAGTACCGCTTCATTCAGCATGTAAGGTTCACTTTCACTTGCTCAGAGGTTCAGGCTGATTTAATAATCAACAAGAATTTAACTTTGTAAAGATTATGACTTACTTACGTGACATAATTATGCGTCATTTCGTAGAAAAATGTAGTGGAGTGGGGTAGGGTCCGTAGGAAAAGACGTTTCCTTATCGCCCTCACATAAAATACAAAGTACAATGGGAAACACAATAAAACAGCAAAACTTTCGCCAGGACAAGACTAGGGTAAAAAAGTAAATGTAGTGAAGCATTATGAATTTTATTGCGGTCTTGTGTACACAGCCAGTGTCGAGCGTCCCCTTTTGCACAAAACAGTGGAAATAATATTTACGACGGCTGTATTTTTGCGAGGAGAAAGAAGGAAGGGTATAAAAATAAAAGTGCGATTGTAAATAATATCCGCCAAAACGCACTCGACTTGTGCAATACTCTCCTGGGTTCTGTCATTATACATACATACTACCGTACAGCATCAATGAGAGTTATGTTATATATTTCAAACCCTGCATACGCGTGTCCAAGAATAAATAATAAAATGATTGCAATATAAAATTACCAACAAGTATGAAAGCACTCAAAGTTTTTTGATAAAAGCTAAGACAAAAAAATCGGCCAGTCCTCGTTCGAGTTTACCATAAGAAATACGTTTGGCAAAACCATGCTGAAATTGAAACGAGATGTTAACAGACATTGTACGCAATCCACACCTCACTGAAATGAGCCTGACGAAACGTACTTATCAAGACGATTGATAAGGAACTCAAGGTTTCATTTCAGGTAATAGTAATATCATGATCAGGACTGGTCCAATGCTTAATAATGTCAATCGATAGCCCATGGCCATGCTTTCATAGCAATCGCTCATGAACAGGTGCGGTACATATTTGCATGCATGCCATGCCACACTCAAATAATTGAGGCTATTATTTTGCACCTTTCATAATGCCGCAGCGGTTGTAAGTCCCCATACACCGGTTTGCTTTCTCTCTGCTCGTGCAATGCACCAGCACGTTGCACTAGCACTAATCGACACTAGAGGCTAGACTCATTCGATAAGAATCAAACTCCTTCAATTCAATGCCGTTGTAAGTGGTTTACTGACTTACTTTGCATTGCAGACTAAACAAAGTATTTCTTTTCTATCCACCTATGCTTTCACATTTCACGATTTCACATGCCTCACACATTTTTTTGCTGCGTCTAAAAACAGTACGAGTTTTACGTTTTATATTTGTGCGAGTGAAGTAATTGCCTCCTCTATTATTGATTGAGCATTGTCGTTCTTTCATAATGGTTTATTGGATCCAGTTTTAGAACCTATTAAATCAACATTAACCTACCACTATTGATTATGACGATAAGCAATAATGACTCATATTTCATTTCCATATTATTTCACCAACCCACGCTCTTGACGACTCAAGCAGTGAAGTGAAGGTAGCTTGTAGAAGGACAAACTCCTCTTGGCTACAGGAGATTTAACATTAATTACTCTATAACTTTGTGGCTTTCATTTTTTTGAATCTGGGAGAAAGTGAAGGGGCTCAAGTTTTTATTGCTCTCTCTTTTCATGCCCGTGGTTTCCAGTTAGTTTCTTGAGTGAAAGGAGGGCAAATTAAAAATCCAATTTGGAATTTGATCTCATTCACATCCAATCCACACAACTTCTCAAATGACCATATTATACATCAACATCAACCGAACCAACAACAGTATAGGTATTTTGTGGAGCTTGGGGAGCCGAATACATTGACTTGGTAGTCTCCTTTCTCCAAGACTCCAAAGAAGCGACACAAGTAAAGTTAGGTGTGTTAAGAGAAAAGGCCAAGAACAGATCCAATCTGCCAAGAATGCAATATCGCCAGAATCTCAATTACTGTCCCCTCTACCTACCAAAATCTATATCCTCACTTTCCCTACTTTAATGTCTCCATGCACGCCCCTTCACCTTCACTGCCATAATTCTTGCTTGGGTGATGGGTCCTCAAAATACCGCATTTCCCTTGTAATGGTCTATAAACAATTCTCAATTTATAACACACAATCGATTTAATTTCACGTCTCAATAAATTTCGTTCAGTCTTTGGGCAAACTAAAGTTTATACTGCTGTACAAACTGGAAAATTAGACAGCGTCTCAGGGTACCCCGTACTGAAAATTGCCACCCTCTCAATTATTAAAAGTTGTACACATTTTATTACCTATCCACCCTTTCTTATTCATAGGTAAATCCATTTGTCAATAACTTAGCTGGTACCCCAATGCACCAGTACCTTTCACCGGTATTCCCATTCCCATTTGGAATTGTAGAGTCTAATTTTCCATTCCAAACTTGTGGGTGGTTGCAGTGAAGTCAAATATTATGCGTGGCATGATACCCTCAGGTTATGATATGATCAATAATATGCCAAACCGTACCAGTTGCCAGTCTTCTGTAGTCATGGGAAGGGAATTAGGACACACATTGGTCTAATTTTGATGGGAGAAAAGGGTGAATGAAGGTGGGTAGAAATAGAATGGTAAGCAGAAACGTCAACTGCTGCCCAATAACCAATCCATCTCTTTGTGCGTTGGCGATACTGGAGAAAATTAACGAATGTTTGCAACTTGCAATTAAATATTTGGAATAATCTAGATACCAATGTTGTTGTTAGCTGGGCTTCTACAGTAATATCAGTGACGGGTTGTAAAATTATGCTTATTTTTTTGCATATCCACAATAGTTGTACAACTTTTGTGTAGTAATTGGTTTCCGAATCAAATAATAAACCAGGTTGTCTTGACAACAAGTTTATGACTTTTCTTTCTTCAGTCCTTGATCAACTCAGACGTGAGTAGCGAGTGAAGAAAGTTTCTACCAAAAAAAAGGAAAATATCATGCCAATGATAATAAAAGCTGCAAGTTGACACTAATTTAACACATCGATAGAATTGCAATAAGAAGAATGGATGGTCAAGATAACCCAAGTGAAAGTGAAGAATGCATGTGCCTCTTCCCATTACAATCCCTTGGGTTGCGGATTCTCGACTTCATTTCCCATGGACAGTATAAGTTGACTGTGGTATGCTGACTCTTGACATTTTGACCCAAACTTCGATATATCTTACACTTATGTGAGTGATCTTACACTTGCCCCATCCACACATGACACTGGACTATAACCATTCGTTTTTTTCAACTTTTGATGGATCTTTGCAAACTTAACATGTATTTATTTTGTAACATTGGCATAGTTTCGCGTTCTACAAAAAGTATGAGAATGTATTAATTGGAACTCTGTTCCTTGTGTAAAGCATAATGCGGAAACTAACTTTTTATGATGTAGGTCATCTCTTCTTCATGCTACAACCGGGGAATACAGACTAGTAGTGGTGGCCTAGGAGAAAGGATTCTTTCACTCCCTGCCATGCATGGAATATTTATCTCTGAAACTAGGTCGTGATTTATGGGGTTTATTATATGTTATACAGAAAAAGTCAATCTCATGAGAACAAGTCTCACGGAAAGACGGCAGAAATTGTTTGCCACTGCTCAAACGTAAAAGCTGACTGCTTTCTGTCGACGTCAACCTTTCTGCCTTCCAAATACTAACAAAATGTATACCAGAAGAACTGCATAAGCGGATTTAGCCATTCATGTCTATTGCTAGAAAAAGAAACGAAACAAACACATTTGAATGCATGTCGTAGTCATGGCATGACTAGACAAATCTACGAGGACAGAAGAGAGAAACTAAGAGACCCTACCTATTGTCATGTCTGCTCCATGCTAGCAATTTTAGAAATTCTATTCTGGGTGAAAGCAAATGCAATGGAAGGAAAAGTATGTTGGCGAAGACGACTTTGCGCAGTGGTTGAATCGTCCTCCAAATCGTGATATACTGTGGTTATGCAGAGCTGGCCTGCTTTCTCTCATCTGTTTGGGTCTCAAGGAGAGAAAGCAGAGAGTGAACGAAAGAACTGTGCCGCGTGAAAGTGCATGAGGACATGTAAAAGCTGACGTCTGTCTAGATTACACAACTCTCGATACCAGAATCAATTAACTAAATATACACGACCTAGTAATGCCTTTGTACGGTCCTTTCAGCACCTTTGTATGAATCTTGTCACGAATCGCTAAATTCCCAGCCGAAAGTATTGAGCCTGCCTCCTCCGTAGCTTGGGGCTACAATTGGAGTCTGCTTTCTCCGAAGCAGGTGCATTATATTGGGCTTTTTAATTCTGCAGAAAAATTAGCAAGTTTTTATGTGCAAACATATGCCGTGAAGCAACATAAAAGTTGCAGCTTTCCCTTGTTGAGGAGAAGTGATTCAGTATGAAAGTGGAAACAGAAATTGCCTCGTTTGAAACGACTTCGTAAAATTAAATGTAAAATAGTCATTGGAAAAAACTGTTACAAACCTTTGATCAGTCTCTTGATTATGATCTCGCGATCTTCTTCGGAGTGAGGCTCGGCCAGAACGATGAGAAGGTAGGAACCCGTCAGAGGTGAAAGGGCCCCTTTGTCCAGAGTATCCACACTCTCTTGACCAGGGGTCAGCAACGTCTCAGACGCTGCAGCAGAAGCACTACCTGCTTCCATGACAACCCCTTCTTCTGTTCCTTCCAAAGGTGCTTTTTCTTCGGGATCCATTTTTAAAATTTATAATAGTAATGTTCTATGATGAAAAGAGTATTAAGCTGGGCAGATTTTTTTTGTATCGTTAACTAAGGCAGAAAAGCACACTTTAGTTTCATAAGGACTGAATTGGTAACACGCGTCGTTAAATTCTTACTCATTATTTGCAATGAGAGTGAGACCAGGTAGTAAGAGCAATAGGAAAATTATTGTAGGAACTCAAAAGTGAGGAGAGAACCTTAATTTAAATTTAGATGGATATTTCAAGTAGTCTCTTAATGAGTAGAACCATTCACCGTCTAAATTGCATGAGTTTGAGGAGTCACAGTAATGCGGATTTTATTTTTACGAGAGTTAATGTATGACTATAATTAAGCACAGTGTAATTAGGAGAATGAATTCCGGCTAACTGTTCCTACCAAAGCACCACTCACACGGTATTGACTATTTTAAACTCATGAATATTTGTTATCCTACTGTCCAAGTGTTTGTCTATTAACAAAAGTAATGATGAAAGTGACGGAACATCTTCGGGGTTATGATGACTGCGTTAGTTAAAATTTCATTAGTGAATGGACTTGGCTTTAAATCTGGAGTGCGATGCTCTCTTGAGTCAAAGGGTAAAATAATGTAAGACTATGGCCTCAAACTTACTGCATAATAATACAACTCTGTTGTACCTTTACTTTGTGAAAGTAAGGATTAGAGTTGATGTTTATGCCAAAAAACCTATTAAACCTAAAGTTGCAAATGAGTTTTTGAGAAATATGCGTCTAAGCCTATTACCATTAAAGTGGGATTATTATTATGCCCGCAAGTCACCCTTTCTTTGACGACGACACGGCTTTAAAATAACCCTGACCCTACTTAATAGTCATGGGAAGGAAGCACGTGTCATGACTCCAGATTTAAAACCGGGTAGAATGCCGAGGAGGGGAGAATTACGCACTGTTTGAAAAACCGAGGGATGGTTGTCGTGGTGTCGATGATGGGGTATGGGGGTGGGTGATGATGACAATATGATGGTGGATGGTGACTATGTCTGAGATGGCTGGCTTTTTAACTTCTGCTGACAACTATTGTAGAAGTAGTGGGTGTCTGAATACGACGATGGAACTGTGGTGGTGTGGCGTAGATCGCTGCTCGAGTTGGACTGACGGCGGAGACAACGGCTGGTGGAACTTCTAGACGGGGGCCCATTGGACCAAAACGAAGCGATAGAGTAGTAAACCATTCAACAACACCACCACGGGCTATGCAGCAACAAAGCAACTACTCGGGCTAGGAGCAGGGCAAAAAGCTTGGAGTTTGCAGTATGTAGTATCTTCTTCTTCTCAGCCAAATCAAACCATGCCCTCACTTTCCTCCACTGCTAACTTAACTTACTACACTGCAGTTCTTCTTTCCTACTTCTACCTCATCCGCTTTTCTCCCTTCGGGGGCGGAACATAGAAAACGCCCCCACCACCACTCTCTCAATCGCTTAATTTAAATATACTATCGAGAAAAGAGACTTTTTTTCCTAAGAAATGAATGAAAATAAATGATTCTGTCATGGCGAACATCCTCATCCCTAGGCCAAGAGTGGACAAATTGAAAGCACCATATTCCTTCTCATCTCATGAAGTATTCTTCTCTTTCAAGGGAAAGACAGTTGCAAATTTTAACAGCAGGTTCCAGGACTCGGTTGGTTAATACTGCATAACTCCGGCTAAGGGGAAAATGTGATGGGAGAAAGTAAAGTGAGGCATTACACTCTTAGGACTTTTAGACAGACCCAGGAATCAGCAGGCCGTCCAAATTTAATAGGTAGGGCCAAAAAGGAGAGACAAGGCACACGACTCCTCAAACTTGAGGTATACAGTTCAGCAGAAGGGAAAGAAAGTTTGTATTCTTGCCCGTACTTTTCTCTCCACCCGGTTCCGGTTAAGAGCGAGCATGACTGTTCAACATATTGTGGCCCGAATATATACTCGGAAACTCTCTGCCTTGCCTTTGCCTTAACCTTAATAACAGGCAGACAGGGAATAGGGAAAATACCTACCCGGCTTTTGGCCTCAGTTCAGTACATGTGCTTTCCTTATTTGGACGAATTGCAGAGAGAGTTCTTTCTACTTGCTGCAACTTCTCTCTTTCATTAGTAAAACTGGGTCGGGTCATTTGTAAAGCGAGAGGAAAAGAAAGCATGAGCGTATCTTTGGAACGAACCATGCGCCGTTTCGTAAGTAATAAAGTTAGTCAGTAACGTGCAATTAAGAATTTTATTAAAGAATTAGGCAATAAATAAGTTCCACCGCATTCAGCATGGATTCTTAAGTTAACAATGTGGACATTGGAGAGTGCGGTCCAATAGAATAATGAGCCCTATTGAATGACTTTGTCCAATTGACCATGTCCTCCAGAACGCCTGTTAGGTCTCTTTGTTGTTGTTGTTGTTGCTTTGACTCCTTCTGCTGCTCCTGATCCTTCAGCCCCCAAAAATACAAGCTCTGGTTTTGTATGTGGGACAGAAGATGTGTCAAAGTCTGATTCATAAGTGTGACTGGTTTTTGCGGGCTTGACGTAGACAATGGTCTTGGGCTCCAACCCTCCGTCGGCTTTCACCCTAAACAATACAGGTTCCTTAAGTTGTTCGAAATGAAGACATTAACAGGAATTACCTAAGGTTGTGGTTGAAATGGATGGGGGCCGGTTGAACGAAAATGTATTGCTCCCTTTGCTCAGCTTCGGCTTCCCCTTGAAGGTCAGTCACTGGAAGAATGCGTGTTTCTGGGGCCAAAGGGTGTTTGCAATGGATGTAGATGTTACCCTCCCTAAAGCAGATTTGGTTCATGGGGTAAACTGAAGACTACTAATTTTTGTATGGCTTACTTTCCACCTTCCCCCCCATTCTCACAATGCTTTTGCCACAGGGCGACTGCCCTCGCTTCCTCACCAGGTTCGGCTTTTCGCGTCCCTCCGGCAACCAACGTCACAAGGCAAGCAAGGACCTAAAATTGCCTAATTCTTAAAAATTCAAAAACCGACTTCGCGTCTTACCAACAGCTTCATTTGTATAAATATGCTGGAAATGGGTTTGTGATAACTGAAGTAATACGATAAGACTGACTCCAACTGTGATGAAGTGAGTACTATTTATACCTCCTTAAACCTCGTCGTACTTCCTTCATCCTACAACGGGTCCTCCTTGTAACAGCGTTGCATCAAGTCCCATTTTGTGGTTTTATTCTCGATGTACTTGGAAGACCAGTGAGTAACAACTATGAAGACACATGCAGAATAATTAATAATAGCTCATATGCATAGAGTACCTAGGTCAACCAAGTTTGTCCAAAAAATGCAATTAAGGCACATAGTTGCATGAATTATGTAAAGACCCGTGGGTAATTAATTTTTCCTTGTGCAGTAATTTGGCAAAGGCATTATGGCAAAGGAAATAATATGCAGCAAAACAACTTTTGGGAACACAATAAACAGTATCGCAATGTAAAACTGGTGCATAAGTAATCTTTATTGCATGCATTAATTTCTTGACACTGAAAAGGACACAGAAACCGAGTACATGGTCATCTGGTCATTTCTGTCATCCATTTCCTTGAGCATTTTCCTTGTTTCCTTGCTCAGTTTTCGTCGGTGCTGTCTTTTTCGACGAATATCTACGGCAGGGGAAGACGTTGGGAAAAGTGGTTGTGGAGTGGCGTCCCTCTCCCCACCCAAGTACACAATGTCCCAATTCACATTATTATTGTAATTTGAAGAACTGAGGGCTAGGTCCTGCTCATCAGCCTTTTCTTCTTTCTTCGTGATGTTGTTGGCCTGATACTTGTAGCTGTGGGTGTTTTTCTGAGGTAGAATGTAAATCACTGGCTGTTCCGTAGGATAGCTTATTTCATGAGTGTAGTGAACTGGAGCAGGATTCACAAGAATTATATCCTTCTTATTCATCTTCACACTGAATGGCTTCCTTTGGAATAAATTCGTGGTAAAGTCATCGCTGGTATTATTCGAAATCCTGAAGAAAGCACCGAATATGAAACCCGGTAGATGACAAATTCCCCACGGACAAAACGCTGCCATAATGTCTTCTTCTTCCTCTGCTGTTTTTGATGAGTTGTTGCCTTTGACCGATGTCAGAGGAGTGGGACTTTTGCTGTCGGATGATGCCAAGGTATTTGATGTAGGATTGTCCCCCTCTTCTTCTGCCGGGGTGTTCGTGACAGAGGGCGAAGGATTTGATTTCCTACTCTCCGTTGCTGTTGTTAAGGCAATGGAATTATCGTTGGGGTCAATAGGTAGTGCAAACCCTACCACCAATAAGGCTTCTACAGCAAAAATAAACCGACACAGTTGCATCCTGAGTTATTTATTTCACTCCGGTTCAGTTATTGTTGAAGGTCGAAAGGACCCTTTTGTCTTCTCCTAACGATGAATTACAAATGATCCAAAAAACTGAAAGTAATGTTTATGGCTGAAGAGAAGATGGCATAATCCTCTGGCATTCCCTTTCATTTGTTTTATGCTGATGATGATATCGTTACATCTTTGTTTGAAAATGCAGCCAGTCATTTATTCTTGAATTGCACGTTGCATACGGAATTTGGCATTGGCACTATTGGCGATTTGTGCATTTTTATGCAAAGAAGTCATGAAGATGCGATAATTCGTAAGTAAAAAAAGTAACGTTCGTTCAGTCAGCCAATTGATTCACTGTAACAATTGTTGATGCGTTACAGATTGTTTATTTTAATTTTGTTTAAACTTTTCTATGTCAAAAATAACAAGTTATCTCAAATTGCGAGTTTTGTTGAATAAATTATACATCTAAATTGTTCAGAGTTATTACATAATTATAGGAGTTATGTCCACCCTTTGAACTTATAAAAACTTGTTTCATGTCCACTTAAACATTGTAAGGCACTGTCCTTACTCAACATTTGGAAAGATTCTCTCTCATTTATTTTTATAGTTGTTAGATTAATTTTTGATCACTTGCGTGCCTTTGAATACTTTAAGTGGATTATTGACTCAAAGATGGAGTGAATAAGAGATATTAGTTTGAGGATACACTTACAGCCATTATGATGATTGATACTGATGCATTTCATAGGGCCTCAAAATAACTTGTGTTGCCAAATGATTTAATTTATTCAAAGCATGTACTATTAATTAGGATGCTTCTTCAGATTTCTCAGAAACCCATCAAATAAAGATGATGAAGGTTTGGAATAAGTTGTATTAGGTCAAGTTGGCCTCATCTTCGATTGGCTGAGAAGAGGCAAGATGAGACATTTCAGGTGGGCTACAACAGCGAATTTAGCTTTGTTTCCATTCTGTGTTCCCTTATGCAGAACAGAATTTGCAGAACGATGTCTCTACCTGTTCTGATTGTTACGAAGACAGCAGTTCCATAATTTTTTTCAGCAGTCGAATGTAATTCGTTCTTCCTGTCTGCTGGGCTGGACCACCATAAGTTCTACCACCAGGGAAAGATAGAAAACCAAGCTATGAAATGAATTTCGAAGAAAAATCACCCTTAAAATACTAAACCAATTGACTCTCATCATTTTGATTTGGGAGAACCACATCAGACCCTTCAAGTGAAGTGAAGCCATTACCTTTCCAGTACTTGTAGTTCATCAGACGTTAAATTAAGAGAGACAGTATGGGAAATTGTAATAAATCCTATTAAAAAGATGTATATTCTTCTGAGTCATGTGCCATTTTTAGCGTTATGTCTAATGTTAACAATCAATAAACCCAAATGTTAATTAAGACATTTATTTCAACATTAGATAGTCGGTTTTGTATGGATAACTTGTCATCAACGGCTTGAAAATGTTTCAAAGTCACGTTTTGT
>JAQIWU010000487.1:0-25627 GCA_034696445.1 Isotomiella minor
CTCGACAGTTATGTCTCAGTACAGAGAAAAATTACTGGAGATTTCGACTGTGGAGTACAAATGTCATAGCGAGAAGCTGCAAAATGGCCACAACCCATTATTCCTAAATCCGGATCTTAATCATGCGTCAATCATGTCAAGTTGTGGGCATATTATGCATGATCATTGTTGGTCTAGTCATATGGATACCGTTGTGAACAAGGAACGCCGAAGACCATACAGGTAATGATGATTATTTGTTTGTAAGACAAAGAGTAGGGAAATCTTTAGTCTTTGATACACATATGTGAGGTCCATTCCATAATGACGAAAGAGACTAAAAATTCAATGATTTACTTATCAGGCTAAGACACCCTTTGAGTTTCGACGTGGACAAGTTAGAGTGGTTGTGTCCAATGTGTGATAGCATTTGCAACGCGGCACTTCCGATGACGGTTCATCTGTCAAAAATGTACCCAACTCCAAAATTTTCATGGTTGCCGGGAAAAGAAAGACCTACGTCATACGACAACGATGTTTCCAAGTCTTTTAGCGTGTGGATGCAAGGGATGCAAATAGTGTTGCAGCACAAGCAACCTTCTACAAAGATGCCAACCGGTGGATTTATGCAGACTTGGGCTGAGGAGAAGTGGGCCCAGATTGATGAAGATGTGACATATCACATGCTTTCAGAGCCAGTACCAAAAATTTTGAAAGATCTACCAGAAGAGGATGCAGCCATCCATTTTGCACAGTTGTATCCAGCCCGAGTTTTTAAAGACAATCCAACTCATCGATGGCTCCAGTCAGGCTTTCATTCCAGTTTCACCACTTTCATGACTCGAAATTACATTGTATGTGGTAATTACTATTATCCAATCTCTACATTTTGTCATTCGTTCTTCCT
Organism: Isotomiella minor; assembly: GCA_034696445.1. Lineage (NCBI taxonomy): Eukaryota > Metazoa > Arthropoda > Collembola > Entomobryomorpha > Isotomidae > Isotomiella > Isotomiella minor. The sequence goes on from JAQIWU010000487.1 coordinate 887, forward strand.
TTACATATAGGCTGTGTTGAATGCTGATGAACCAAGCGAAGATGACTTCAGAATGCTACTTTACATGTGGCACTGCCTTTCTTACACCATCATTTCGTCAGAAGCTTATCATAGGGATCAACACCTTCCATTCTTTGGCCCCGACGTTCCTCTGAGAAGATCCATTGGTATAAAATATCTTACAAGAGCCTGTGCGGTTTCCTGTGATCGACAGGAGTTCTGGGCTGAGGTATCTATTACAACTTCATATTATTTTGTACCGTTTATTGTCGTTACATTTGAGCATTATATTTACAGTACATCAGGACATTTGCTATACGATTGCTTTCGACGCTAATCAATAATAGGCAAAGCGATCCTACATTGTTTGAATGCGATGCTTTCGCTCTGGTGGTGTCACTGACGTTTGCAATGTCTGCACTGTTTGTGTACAATGACCCTTTCCGGAGAGCTACCAACCCCGACCCCAAAAGCCACGGTGACTTGGACCTTGTCTGTTTACCACCAAGTGGAAGTAGAGTTGTAAGTTCCTTTCTCTAATATGCGTGCAACCAGTAGTATAACATTTTTTTCACATCTTAGGATCACCACATTCTTCGTTTGGTGTACATGTACCACGTTACGCAAATTTTGTTGTCAAATGACTTTTCTCATTGTATAAAAGAAACGGAGGTAGGATCCAGCAGTGCCGACGTCTTGACTCAAGAGCCAATGGACACTTCTGAAAGTGAAGTTGATGCTGAGGCAAGTGCGGATGCGCCGCCTCGTTTTGTCCCCCGAAAGGAGTACATCTTTGGAAAAATTTGGCAAAAAGCACGAAAAGGTGATATTCCTTGGGGTGAAATGAGTAGAATTGATTGTGAAGCCGTTTGGAGATCCGTCCAGGAAGCATCGTAAGGCAGAAATTTTTTTCATATTCTCTTCCGTACTAAACATTTCAAAATTTATCTGAACAGAGTACCATTTTTACGCTGCTGTGCCAAGTTTTACGAAAGTCTGACGGGAATTTCTCCCCCTCCTGATCTAGAGACTGTTAATTGTTCATTTGATGCTCTGATTAAGTACTTAGATCTACCAAAAGAGTTCGAAGCTCTGTTTGTATCACCACTTGATTGGCAGATACCGTACAAGTATGTTTCAAAATGCAGTGCAATTATTTCTACATTCTTATTTGTCTGCTTTGTTGTATTTTGAAAGATGGACTAGTCATCCACAAACAGCAAAACTTTTGGAAGTATATTTGCCACCCGATGCTAGGGAGTACCCTATACAAATGTCTGAGGGTGTTTACAAGTTCCTTCCTCCTATTATACCTGTGAAATATCCAAGAACCATGCCAATGCTAACTAAGCTTTCTGATGACTACACGGACCTAATTAACATGGTCTCAAACTTTATTTGTAAAAACTCGAAGACGCTGGATTCTCGTGTACCTACAATGTGTCTCATATGTGGTACCGTACTATGCTCTCAGGTATGTCCTTCTTGGTGACTTGGTGTGAACTGTCTAACTAATTGCTCATTGTTTAATTTTTTAGAGCTATTGTTGTCAGAGGGAACTGAAACCTGGAGCAAGTTCGATTGGAGCCTGTATCCAGCATGCTGCGTTTTGCGGAGGAGGGTCTGGCCTCTTTTTGCGCATACGAGAATGCAAATTATTTTTAACTCATGGACTGAATCGCGGTATAAAATTCTTTGTAATGGGTTTGTAATTTTCATTAATATATAAATACAGGGTGCTACATGCCTCCACCTTTTCTGGATGAGTACGGAGAACCTGACCAAGGCCTGCGCAGAGGAAATCCCTTAAAACTATCAAAAGAGAAGTACGAGAGTTTCAGAAAACTTTGGGTGCAACACGCCATTCCTGAAGAAATTGCTCGAACAACTGAACACAGTGTAACCCTCACCGCCACAGATTGGCAGAATCTCTAAGCAAACAGCGTATAAATATGAATCATGTAGTAGTAATTTAATGGCCCCTCTGCATCTCAAAGAGATCATTCATCTATTTATTGTAACAAACATTCAGATTAGAAATTTCCTCAAAATTTGCTCTTTTTGCACAACATCAGGATATAAACTCACTGTGATTGTAATAATGCAAAGTAGAAAACTTTTACAACTCATTTATTACAGTTGATCAGTTATTTTACCAGAATAGGTTTTTCACCATTGTTGTAGGTGTATAGTATGTGAACTGATGGCACCACCAGCCGTGCCAGCTATTCTTATTATCACAGTGAAGCATTACAGTTTCTGCTAATTCAGTAGAAAATGAAATGAATGAATTTCATTCAATTAAATTCGGTAGGGTATGGCTTAACTTCCTTTTGCGTGTACTATCAGGAATAAGAAATGGCGATTTTGCCACTTGAGAACGAAATTGCAGCCATGTAATCAATTGAATGACTTTCATAATAGTTTCACTTTTCCAGGCAAGTGTCACAGATAAATACGGTGCCAAAGGGACATACAGATTTTAGCACAGATAAACAATTGTTTTACCTCTATAAAAAGAATACCGAGAGTCCATAATACGTCTTAGTTCTAAAAATACTTTTTGTGAACAACAAATCAAAATCGAAATGCCACGCAGTTCTCTGGTTTGACTCACGCTCATTTCCCCACAAGGTAAAAAAAAGAAAATTGTAGAATTTGAATTGTTGGCTTAATTTATTTCGGAAGTTATAGGATTGTGAACTAGGATAACCCAACAGTTTTTATGTGAACATATACTTGTACTCTAGATTCAGTAAAACACACGAATACCAAATGAACCAAAAAGGCTGCTCTGATTTATTTCTGAATTACATATTTGTTAACTTCACAAAATGTTTAAAATGCGTTTTACTAATAATAATTAAAAAAAATTACAAAAAACGACACTTGATTTTATGACCTTCAATTCTGTAGACTGTACAAAATTGGCGTTTCTCTGTTATTTTCTATGTTCTGTTTTCTGTACATATTCATATACCATCATCATGACTGCCTTTCTCCTGTTTCATTTTTGCTTTCTCCATTTCTCCAAAGGACGACCTCAGGAAGCACCTATCTACCTTTTGGCAATCAATTTTGAATTGAGTATCCTCACCAAGTTCATTGTCATTTGCATTAAACTGATACTACTGAGATGGCATGCATGAATCCTTGGTGAACAAGAAAGCACACGCATGCAACAATGAAGGTTAAGCTTAGTCTGGCATGAAAACCGTAATGGGAACTGGAAACTAGTGTAAAAAAGGCTGCCGTGAATGAAGTTGCATGGCCTTGATGCAATCAATAATGCTACAGCTAAAAGACGAATTAAAGCTAGCTGTCAGTTGTTGTTGCAGTAAAATAAAGACCCTCTCACTAGATTTGAAAACGATTACGGTTACCATTATTATAAACCCGGTTACCTAACCTAGTCCAAAATATCATGAGTCGAGTATTGTCAAATAGTTTGAGGGAGCTCATCTTTGTCCCTCTGCTGGCCATTGTAGTTGCAATCGTACTGCAAGTGACGATTGTCCTTTTGTTACCATCACTTTGTATACGCTTCTTGGTCTCAAAGTTGGCTCAAAGAAAAGGAAAAGGTTACAGACGGTTTTATTAAAACTGTGAAGTGGATTGATTTCATTTCTCTGACACTGCATACAGGAAACTCCTTAGGAAACATGGTGTCATTACCTTGTACTCATCATGCAATAATGGGAGATAAGGACTCGATGCTGTTGTGTACCGTGTTGGAAGGGGAACCCGACCTGGATCACATCAGAACCGAGTTTTCCAAGCACGTCTTGCACGCTGTAGATTCCTCGGGAATGCTTCTGTATCCTGAATTGAGACAAAGCATTGTTTCGTGGTGGGGATTCTACTTTTGGAAAGATTGCCAAACATTCAACCTCAATCGCCAGATTTTTGAAGACACGGCGGACATTCACAGTAAAGTCACTTGTTATTGAGCAATCTCTTCAATTTCAAAGGCTCTATAGTTTGTTGGATGGCAAATAATTCAAGGGAACCAGGGCGCACTGGATCTCAATGGACCCAGCGGCCAAGACTACATCGCTCAGTTGCAGCGTAAAAATTGGGAGTTTGGGAAAGAACCGTTGTGGCGTTTTATCATTGTTCCTAACATCCTGCTAGACGGAGTGGTGTCCGAAGGGAACAAACATTTTGCATTGTTGATACATTTTCATCATGCATTGTGTGATGCTAATTCTCTGCTGAAAATGATGGACAAAGTACAAAAAGCAAACCATACACTTTCAAATGAGAATATGGGGCACTGTGACATCTCTGTCTCTATGCATTCAGGTGTCCACGCCAAGAATGACTGGGTCATCGCCAATAAGAACCCCGACAAGCAGCCTATTTGGATCTATCAGTAAACTGTGGGCATTTATGATCAGCCCCTATCATTTGGCAGAAATTATTTGGGATATGCTATCGGCTTCATACGATGGGATTCCAATTTTCAGAAATAGTATACCCATTCAGACATTTGCGTTCTCTACTCGCAGGGGACCAGCACTTTTAGTGACAAAGGTATAAATACAAAGTAAATACAAATATGTAAACTAAATGGCATTATTCCACAGGGCAATGCGAGACTTCGTGATACTACCGTGAGCAGCCTATTGATTTCCGGTATCACTTCATCTATAAGAAGAGAGTCGCTTCAACTTGGGTGTCAATTGAAGAGCAAGGTTCATATAGATATAATATTGCCACATCCAAATGAACGAGACTGTTTGACAAATTCCGCGTAAGTCTTGTAATTGCATCTAGAAGTGCTATAGGGAAAAAAAATGAAAGTACATATGTGCATGTTCCAGGAAGCTTGGGATAATCCGTCTTCCAATTGACGAAGAGGATGAGTTGAAAAGGCTTCGCTTTATTGAAGAGGAATTGAACAAAATTAAAAAGTCATTTCTCCCCGACTTGTTTCATCTCCTCATAAGCCTCTCGAGTGCTCAACTACCTTCCATACTTTCCACGTTTTTCCAAGCAACGTATGCACGAGGTTCGTTTTTAGGGCTTTCAAACGTCCCTGGGGTACCGCTTCCCATCGAGGCATTTGGATATAAGTTGAAAGACGCTTTTCCAGTGACTTTTGGCGTCACAGGAAACAACGGTAAGTGAGCTGCAGTCTCCTTTGTTGAACGGTTAGGGATTCACATGACACTAATACTACATTTCCTTCCAGCCATGATGTTCTTCTTTCTGACAACAAGTGGTAACACAAGGATCTCAGTGATGACAGACAAAGGAGTATTTCGTGACCAAACCCACCTAGACCAAATGGTCCAAACAATTGTAAGCACTTTAAAAAATTTGCATTGACAGTGTGAAAGCAAGAAACATGGCCAGTACACTTATGCTTATTGAAACTATGAATCCTATGTACGTTTGAAGAAAACAAATTGAATAGAATGCAAGTCAATTAACAATGTTATAAGCGACGTTTATTTTTGAATCTCACAAGTTTCTGGTACTCGCAATATTGGTTTTTGTCTTTAAACATTTTGATATTCACAGTTAAAATTTTCTGTTATTAAGAGACGCTTCCGAAAGTAACTGAATTGGCTTTCTTGGTATGTCCTTCTTTCTTAATAAATATTTCCTGTCGATCATAAAAAACTATTGCGAACATTACGTAAAATAATAGCGATTCTTATGCTAACTGCAAGTTTGTACAAAGACGGTAATTAATTACAAAACAGTTTAGTCTATTCTTCAGTTCGACAGAAGATGTCTGGTTAGTGTAGAGCTACCTAATTACAAATACTTTGACTAATGTGACAGTGAATACTGGACACAAAAATAAACAGACTTCATTGATAGTCGGGTAAGCATTAATTATGTAGGATGTGCGACACGAGTGCGACAAGGAAATCTGTGTTTTGGAAACCTTGTTACCAAATCTGGACACACTTTCCAAGAATGGATCCCTCGATTAATTTACACAATTCCATTCATTTTACAAACACACTTAGCTCAAGCTGTGTAGATTTTGTAACAATTTTACTCCTCTAACACCTTGATGATTGGCAGTTTCCACTAGTTTAGCTACACATAGCAAAAGATAATACAATTTACATTGTACTTATACAGATTGATTGATGCAGTAAGTTTGGATAATAGGATAACATTAACACTGTAACGAAGTATTCTGCGTAAAGTGCATTACATTTAAGCTCTGCAAACGAAAACATTTCATGACTACGAGATACTAAAGCACCAACACTCTCATTCTTTGCACTATGCAAAGTCATAGTTAGTTTTATGTTGAAGCTAAAATAAGCTACGCTTTCTCCTACGTAGTTAGTACATAGTCTTTTTGGACATTTGTGCGGGGATCCACGGTGCTGGCTACATCCGGCTCATTGCTCTGTGGTCCCGAATAATTGGCAGCTTCTTGAAGACGCATCAGCATATTCATCTAGGAATGAAAACGTGTGAGTCAATATACGAATTAATAACTACAGGAAAGGCAACATACCAATGGGTCCTGTTCCTTGGTCGAGTTTGATTTTGCTGTCTTTGGTGAACTCATGTCGTTTGTGTCGTATCCAACATCTTCAGGACGTAGCCTTTATAGAAATACATGAATGCTCAAATTCTTCTACGACAATCAAATCCATACAATTACTGCATACCTTAGAAGCGACGCTTTGCCACAACTCAAAGAATGTGAGTCGGACCAAGGATAACTTTGCAGTAAATAGTGGCATGGGTCCTCCCACGACGCCTTTGTTCCGTACAATTGTACACCTTCTTTAACCGCTTCGATTACATAGGGAATGATGGAATAATGCCACAAATCTGTGAACCAAACTTGGGAGTTTGCTAAATCAGTGGGGCATGATAGGAACAGGCGAGGTCCGAATGTGACTTCAGATGAGTTGTGAATTTCCAAAAATTTGTTTATGTGCGACCTACAAACAAAATAGGTACGGGTACAATTATAATACAATATAAATTATATACAATATTAACATACCAAACTTTCGGAATCCAATCCATGACGCGAGCAAGCTCCACATTTTTGTTCCCGTTTTGCACATCCACGTCTATCAAACGGCGCTGGAGATAGCGACTTAGAAGCCCTTTCACAGGTTCCAGGTGATTCCCAAAAAGGACCCATCTGCAATGTCAAAATGGTCAAATATAATACTTTAGCATTACAATAAAGGTGTTGTGGTGTATGTACCTAAAGTTGTGGTGTAGTTGCAAATTCGGAGTAGTCGCGGTGGACTGAGTCATTGTCCCAATCACTATTGGCCCGAAGTTTTCGTTGGAATTTAGATAACCGCTGAATACTTCGCCAAAACTTGAAACCTGGTGCAAGTTATCCAAAATTATCACAGATGGTAAGTCCGAACTTCCGCCTTCGTACTGCTCCACCAAGTTTGTCAAATACTGCCGCAATTCTTTGCTGTTCTTATGATCTGCACTGAACGTGGCAATGGCTTCAGTAGAAGGATCTTTTCCACACCGGGCTACCAGGTATTCCCCAATTTTACGGGCTAGATACGACTTTCCAGTACCCGACGGTCCAGAAAGTATTATCCTCCCGCTGTCTGACAAGAGATTGATGTATCTCTGAAGAATGGACTTTGGCACTAGGGTTTCAAACGCTAAAGCATCTAATGCAGAGTTTTGAATAGCTCCTTTAAGGCAAACTCGTATTTTCATGACATCTCCAACAAGATATCCACAAGGAAGAAGGTCTGGTAGATAACCTTCCTTGCTTCTCAACACTTCTCCTACATTGTAGCTTATGATTGAATCAGCAGTCAAACCAAGGCTTGAAATGGGATCAATCCGAGCTAAGTATTCCTAAAATTAATTTGAAAATACATTAGGCTTCAGTTCATTCATTTAGAAGGCACACAAATGAATAATTTTGATCCGTTTATTTTACCTTGAAGACTCGTTTAATCAAAGCATCCAAGACGTCCCATTTTGTCTTACTACTCACGCTAACTGTCCCAATATTGCATTCTTGCACTGGAAAACCCTCTGGATAGACGGAAGTGTACCTCTCGTACGAACCGTGGCTTCCCAAAAACACGGTAACTACAATTCTTTTCCCCTCCTTCTCGGTTGATTCGCAAAGGATGACGTCTAGAATGAAGGTAAAGGTAAAGGTCAGTCAATGGGAATCTAAGATTTTAATGATGCAACCTACCCAAGTTTGCTGAAGAAGGTGGTGGGACTTCCGACGCACTCAAACGTCTATCCAAGGAATCTGATGTCATAATTTGCAAAGAACTTTGAGAAGACGTTAGCGATCTACAGGTAACCATCCGTTGCAGTCTTTCATTGTCTTGTTTAAGGCTCAACATTTCATTCTGGAATCAAACCCAAGTAAATTATTAGTTAACTCTTGTACCAAGCTCCCTGTTGTGCATGTCCAGGTTTCTACGTACCCTCATTTTATTCACAGTCTCTTTCAGGGATTCCAATTGATGGGCTGACGTAAGGGCTTCCAATCTTATGTCTGTGAGAACCATCTCTTTCTCTCTGAGCTGCTTCTTCAAGTCATCAACTGACTTAGGTTCGTCTCCAAAATCTTCGCAAACTCTGTGATCAACAATAGCTTCAGTTAGTACAGGTACAATAATGATATGAGCTTAATCAGTACCCGGACGAGGGATTAGTTCCGCTGTTGGATCTAGGAGAGTGTGAACCGCTGGAGCTTGAACACCCATTACTTTGCGGAGGACTAAGCAATGGTGACCCTGGCATTCGTAGATTCTGAGACGTTCTTGCAGTTTTAGGACACGGTTGTTTGTGAAGATGCCCATTACGAAGCAACAAAGATTGTGTGCTATCGCCATTGGGATCATTTCGACATTCAAGATCGCCTTCAGCCATCATCATCCCTTCTCCACGGGCTTTACTCTTTGAACGTGAGAACGCCTTGGTGAAGGAACTCCTCAACTGAAAGCGGCACATATTTCAATTAGTACATTCATATTAGTTCCACTCCTCTTAGGAGTTAGGCTGATAAGTTAGTTTGTGACTTACCCATCCTTTGTTTTTAGCATGCTTCTTCTTCAACCCAGGACTGTCCGGAATAGAGCTTGGTCCATGCGAGTGCGTCGGTGTGCCAAGAGGTGTGGTCTGGACGTGACCTGAAGGACTAGATGTATGCGAGTGGGAGGTACAACTGCACGCAGAAGAAATTGAATTAATGCTGGACACAGAATCTGCTGAAAGTTGTCGAGCAATGCAGCTCCCATCAAGAGTGATTCCTGTGCACACACCAACCAAAAGGATTACAAATCTTACAACTTATCGCTTTTGATTATCCACTTACCTGCAGCGTTTAAACTGGCAACCGTCAGCCCAGCCTCAATGCTATGTTTCCTCAAGAGTTCAATTGTCTGACGGAGCTCCAACAACTCAGAATCCTGAAAATAATAACGAAAGTTGTTAAAAGTCAACGTCGAATACTTTCTACCATACGTTTCAACAAGAATAACGAAAGGAATCAAAGCTTATAGTCATGAAATCAATTTGAGAGTGTTGCATATTTAACTTTCTCTCACGTCACAAAATCTCAACAGAGTTTTCTGAATCTGACTGAGACACAATGCATGTGTTTGTCGTGATACCTTGTTTTAATTACTTCAGCTTCAGTAGCTTTATGAGAATTAAAGTTACGATTATGAGACACATGCCCCTTTTTAGTACTTTTGGGAATTTTCACTTTCTTTCATTTGGATGAGACTGAAGACTCGAACTAGCAGGTCTTTCAATTAAACAATCTGAAGGATTATCTATTTATCTGCTCAGCATGAAGTCAAATAAAAATATTATTGTTTTAATAATGCCATCAAAATTTGAGAGGAGCCATGCCAGGACTCGGACGCAAGTCATAAAATAAATCTAAAACAAGGTAGACAACATGAGGCTAACTGGCTTTATTTATTGGTTCAATCATAACTTAGATAATTTATTTGATTCATAGTCCAGTTCGAGGTCCTAATAACCTTTATAAAAGAGTTACGTTAAAGTTTAATGCAATTGCGATGCAGAAAAGTAGAATGTTTGTTTTCAAAGAAATTAATTAAGAGGCTTTGTACCACGTATTCAATTCAATGATCAAAGCCACCTAACTTGTGCCGATGTTCGACTTCACTGAAAAATAAATTGGGTTTTGTCTCAAGTACAGTATTGAGAATGGCAAAAGGAACCAGAATAAGAAATTGCAGAAATGGAGGACCCACTTTCTTATCGATAAAGTCTTTTCTGAACAGACAACTTTCTTTTTTTGCAGTTTTATATAAAAAAACTACAGACAAATACAAGTTGTCCCCATTTGCAATCGTAAAATGTAAGTAAGCTACTCCAACTTACCAATACCTATCATGGATTGTCAATATCTTGCAAAAATTAAAAGGCGATCTGGCAAATGTTGACAATGTAAGAAACCATTCAATGAAATCCTTACATAAAACATCAACTATTTATTATCGTGAATTTATACTTATTGTCATAAATATTTTGGAATTAAAAGGCCTCATGTCACGACATGTCACGCAGTGATCACTACCATTGATACCCAACAAGAAGTACGCTTGACATGTAAAAATCCATAAACAATCAGTCTTCCTATAAATCTACAACAATGAATTGTCCCCTTTTGTAACGTCGTTTGCTTTCTTCATGTTTTTTGCTTCTTGAAAGCTTTACATAAGACTGTAAAGGTCTAATCACGCTTTTACACCACAGACGTCCATAAATGCGATTGAATATTATAATCAGTCAAGTGCCGATAATGCGGATTGTTCATGAAGGAACGATTCACACAATTCTCTTTGTATAATGTATGCTGTCTGCAGGATGAGATGGCAAACTGTAATCTACAAACCAATTTAATTTGAGTTGTGTACCAGAAAGAAAATAAATGCCATGCATGTGCTTAACTTTTCAGAAAGCAAGTGTAGGAATTTGATGCAGAAAGCTGATTGAATTGAATTCAAATTGATACGACAAATTGAATAACTGATATCTTGTTTGATTCTATCCATTTTAGAATGTTCCGTACGCCTAAACTTTTTGCTCAGACGAACCACAATGCGTTTTGCTCCTGCCAACAAAGTAAATCTTTGTAGTTCACCATCCATAATGCAATCAAGCAAATGTCAAAACTTTGTCAAATGTTTGAATGGGACAGACAAGACTCTCTCACAGTCTCGTGCGTTCATTGAGCTCTGGATGACAACCTAAATTCCTTTCAATTTTTTATCCGTTATCCACGCAATAACAACAGGCGTCTTACCACACCGTCATTCATAATCTTATCTCAAGTCATGTTTAAAAACAACTGAAAGGACACTATTGGTGCTGTATCCTTTGTTTTTTAACACAAGGTACATTGCATGATTGACTTCTTCTTTCTCAGTGGAACATATCATTCAATATAACATGTCAAGTTCGAAACTCTTTTGAAGTTTTAAAGTTTGAACTTAATTAAATAAAACTCGTAAAATTAATCGTTTTACCTTTTGTTCCGATGAACAAGTGAGATTCTGGATTCGCTGCGTCATGTTTGACAAGGATTGCTCAAAAGCTGCAACAACGTGAGCCTGTAACACAAAAAAGATTCATTTTTTAGCAAGATGGTCATCAAAGAAAACGAGCAGTTTGTTCTCTACGTTATTTTTGCAATTAATGCATTGGCCCAAAAGAATATATTTGCACGCCATAAAATTAATTTGTGCCGCCGACTCTCCCTTCGCTTGATAACCACTTCTTCCTCTTAGTCATCATTCGTCGTATACAAGACGTGAGAACAATGTGTGACATAAGAAATGCACCAAGCTTGAGAAATACGACGTAAAGTGAAATACCAACCCTATCATTCCTTTGATACAAAGCGGACATGTACTTTTAAAGTAAATTGCTACGTATGTTTCTGGACTGACTGGAATCTGGAATGTGGACCTATCTGAAATGCTTGAACCTAGTAAATTGGCAAAAAATGAAAGGCAACAAAACAGAAACAAAAAATACAATGTGATTGTTGGATTCAGTCAGTCAGAGAGAAAGAAATTCTTTTTGTCTCTCATTCCATTCTACGTGCAGGCAGTCCAATATATCATACTCTTTCATCCCTCTGACTCAGACTTTGTTGGACATTTTTACTCTTGTGAAATAATGAGAAGGAACAACAACTTTTCCGTTCACACATGTAAGCGATATCCTCGCTCAATTTCCTCAAAACTGAGTTGAAAACACAAGCTGCTGGGGCTTGGCATCAATCTAATTTGGAAAGTAGTCTAGAATTTGCACCGTCTGTTGTTTTATCACAGTCAGACATCATTGGATAGCATTTTTGCCTTTTCAAATGCACTTTAAAATATTTATTGCCCCTTATTTGTCAGAAACGTTGATTTTATTTATGATTATTAAAACGAGGATCAACCTACACCTACGTTTCTCATTCCATTCCTTCCTTGGCAAAATTTAGGATTTTTTTAGTGCAAAGCTGCTCCTAGTCGACATGTAAAATGAATCCTGCGGATTCAACTTTTTCCAAAGTGTTAAGTGAATCGTTCTTCTTATTCCTCTCCATGTGGAGAGAGGGACAAGGTAATTATTTTAACTGGATGGTGATGTAATCATCCCAGTTCAGGTATCCAAGTGTTCTTCCTCTTGTGTATCATTCATTCACAGGTACAAGAATGATAAAACCTATCCCAGAACAGAGCACAGCAGGCTTGGACATGGACTTATTTATTACAATTTCCTATACGAAATTTCTGTCCGCCCACTGCACCTACGCTAAAGTGGAGAGGTAATAAAATAGTGCTTTTTGATGCAATTTTACTCTTCGGGTTTAATCCAAACATTTCTCGTCTATCTTTTTATAACCGTTTTGAAAGTTGGAAATTGAGACACCCGATGCATTTTAATGAGAGTGATGTTGTTCTACCTCTTTCCTTTCGCCGCACCAGTGATTCCACACCACCAACTTTTAACTTCCCTTGTCATGCCTATTTGTCCTGTACATTTCTTCACCAACTCAAATCCTTTTAAAATTGAAAAAAATATGCAGCAGAGAATTTCGTGATTACGGAAAATCTTGCTCAGATTTTACATTTATTTAATTTCTTAATGAGCTTTTCGTGAATTACTTAAACTTTGCATCGTCAAGACGCTGCTGTTCTAATGGTACAAGAGCACGAACAAAGAAGTTGACACATGCCATAAATTCTTTTTTCAGAGAACGCGAGCTCAATTGATTGAGCTGCAAAAGGTAGGCCGCTTGAATTAAACGCTTTGCTTGATTAGCTATTTTTCTGTTGAAAAACAAAATTTGTCAACAGACAAAACTGAATGTTGCTTAAGATGGAAATGGTGTAATGAAGCCATGCAGTATGCATGCAGTGAACGTTTATTATTCTGCTCATTCTTGTCATCTCCTACCTGCACACAGCACGAAGCCATATATGGCCAATGTCAACGTGGTCGACGTTTGGTGTCACTCTCCTTAACTATACACAATTTATTACCGTGGCACATGACCTGTCAACTCTTAATGACGCCTTGAATAGATAGTTTTATGACCCTTCCTTTATACTCACGTGGACAAGCAGTTAGCAATTAGCAACAACTACCACTCATTCAGATGTATTTAAGTTCTCCATTTCATAAAGAGGACGATGAACAGAAATTCCTTGCCGTAAAAATGTTTTGCATCACTCAAAATCAAATTCCGATTTGTAATCCTACATTTGAAATATTGTAAGACAAGGCAAAAAGAAAGTGAAACAGGTGTAATGATCGATTATTACTGTGAACGATTTGATGTGCTGTGCTATGGTCAAGAAATGAATCAAGATTTCATATAAAATTTGCTCCACGCGGAGTAACTAATTGCGAGGTAGCTCCATGATGGGTCGGCTTCTCAACTCGCGCAAACTAATTAAAAAGCTAGAGCTAATAAAAATTCAGTAAGCTACCATTAAAAAGCATCATGGTAATCGTACAGGTGTCTAATCAAGCAAACTGATCGAACCGTAAGTTTCACAGTCGTAAAATATATAAGTGAAGTTGGGATAACCATGTAGGTACGTTACCGATGCAGTCGCCATAATAATTTAAAACATGGCTCGTAAATTCGCAACAGCGGAAAAATATAATATTTATGCAGTGCCAACAGTATTATGTTCAACGTATGCAAATTCAATTTTAGACTTGGTAAAACTTTTTGTACAATCACCCTCACAGCTCCATATGAACGCAGAAGTGATGAAAGTATCACTTATTTGTTGAACTTCACCGACCAAACCAAACACTTTATTATTATTCCTGCACAACTTATGATTCTGTTTGCCCAAACAGAGCGAGCTCTCTTATTTAGTTCATTTGCCAATTTTGAGCAGAAGTTGCTAATTACAAAATGCTACACTTCTAATGCACCTGTTTGAAATACTATACACGTCTTCTGTACAACCAAAAATTATATGAACATGTATATCATGTTTGTAATAACCAAGATTTACAAAACAACTTTAAATAATGTCTAGAAAACAATCGCTCAACTCAAAATACGTAATGTTGAAGAACAAATCCGAGAGGTTGCTAACAAATCATGCATCTGTCTTTTGTCTTTATCAACATCGATTGTAAGAAAAATAGGCAAGACAAAACTCAAAAAAAATAAGATAGATGCATGCAATAGAACATCCAAAAATTTGGGAGTAAAGAATTCTGTAAAGCGAGAATTGAGAACAAATTTATGCGTCGCCATTGTCAATCAAGCATTGTGAGGAAGAGAAAAACGAAGTTCTACTTTCCCTCGGTAAGAGATGTAATTGAAATGGCGAACTGTTTAGGTAGCCTTTGCGTGGTTTTGTGAAAACTTTGGCATGAACATTTTTTTGCCAGAATTAAGACAATGGTATATAAAAAGCTAAAAGATTTCGACATACAATGCTATGCTGCGCAAAAGTGAACAATGGAACATACTAACCCTGAAGAAAGGGTGCGGCGAATCGACAGAGATCTCCCAGCTTACAGATTGCCACCAGGTTCTTTCACCAGCACATCATTACCTCAACATTTTATTGCCTATTTAAACTTTTTTCGGACCTCTTTCAAAAAGTTGTTATAGCGACCTTTTTAGAACTTTACAAAATAAGGTTGGTAAAACGTCCAGTCCAGTCGTGACAAAAGACGGAGTACATTATTCAAATTACGTAAAAAACTTAACCAAGTTGGTTGCATGATAACCTTTTTCGCAATTATGTCAACATATTTTCACTGACGAGTCACTTCTGAATGCTGCAGGCTAGGTGCAACCCCGAGATGCCTATTCGATTGTGAACTGCCTGCAAAACGCTCAAGGGACTTTGCAAACATGGAGAAAATGTTAAACATTCTGCTCCCTGGCCAAAGATCATTAGAACAAAATCGGAAAACTTTTATAATAAAGTGAGAAAAAACGTTGAAGAAAACTTGGGACGAGACGTGCAGTATGGAAAGGGATGAGTGAAAGTGGAATGGTTTGGTTCAACCTTTTATCCACTCTTCGCATTTGTTTCCATCCACATTCACCCACCCACTTATCCTCACTTTCCAACTTTTCTTGGCCACTTACATTTTGGATAACTGTGCGTATTGAGTAAAAACGATGGATTTTTTTGCATGAATATTTCCTTGTCTCTATACTTTCACCAGTGGCTTCTATTAAGAAGGGAAAATTCGATCGAACTGAAGCCAAGTAACCATCTAAATTGTATTTTGATGAGAACAGTTATTGGCCGAGATTCTATGGATGCTAACAAAGGTTTCTTTTATTTTACCCGAACGTATAGTTATGACTATCATGGACAAGGTAAGGTTGGATTTGAGACAACGTTTTGGCTATTTAGGAAATCTTCACAAAACATAAAAAGACAGACGCTGCTATGAGGCTCGATTAGAATTAGGAAGCAATAAAACAATCCAAAAATCCGTAATGCTTTCCAGTCACGACAAAGAATCGTTTTTGGTAAGTTGGTTATAGCTTTGCGTTCATCCCTTCACAATGTAAAGACTTGGCGAAAGTGATATGCGTGCCTAGGTATGTGGTAAACAGACCATCTTCGTACAGTTGCCGGGTGACTTTTTTCTCTCCGGTGGATAGGACTTATCTTGTGCGTTATCAAGACGCATGTAACAATTTCAAAACTTTAGGCACTTGTCTACAATTACTCAACATTTCATTCATATCATTCAGCATCTATAGATATAAAAGTCAAGGTATGCAAAATGTAGAAACGCTTTTGGCGTTGAACTCTGAAGAACTTTTCAAAACTATGAGGTGCTGTTTCCCTGTGGCATAGAACACGAGCACTGTGTGTATTTAGAGCGAGACTGGTGGAATAATTTAATTAGTCTTTATTCCTTTTATGAGCGGAGACAAGACGAGTTTAATTATTAGAAAAAGAGGACAAGGATAAAATAAATAAACACATTAAGCCTGACAAGAATGAAATTCATAGGAAGCCATCCAGTGAGTCGAGGCAGTCGTGCACATTCCATTCAACCACTTTGGTTCTTTTGCTGATTTGGCCCTCGCAATAATGCAGCGACTTATCGCCATCACCATCCTCTACCGCGATAAGTATCTTCTTCACTTTACTTGACCTTAGGAGACTGATGTGATTGGTAATTACTATGACAAGTAGACGTCTACAGCACTACCATAGAAGGGAATGAAACGACATGTTACACCACCACTGGCCAGACTCCGTTTCATCTTACGTGTCTGTCAGCTTTACGAAGAAATGCGAGGTCACTTTATCGAATTACCCGGTTGCCTGCTCTACTTCATAAGAACGAAGTGGTTCGCAGTGCAGGGCACTACGGCAGTAGCATGTAGTAATAATTATCCTTAAAAATTATAGTCTTCCAGGATGGATACTGAGCAATTTAGAAAATTAAGCAAACAGTCGTAAAGAAATACACATCAGACAAGTCAGATTCCTGTAGACTCCACACAGTATCAAAATTGTCAGGCTGGAGCTGGTCATGTACTTTATCTGTCATCTGCATGGACACGTTGTGAGAACGATTCTGTGTTCCGATTTCTGATGTGAGCGCAATAATGATAAGAGACAAGTAAAAGTGGACGCATTGCAAAATGTTCAAAATTTAGGTCAAAAAAGCTTCGTGCCTCCTGAAATCTCATTATCCAATCCCATTTTGTTTCATTTCATCATGCCATACACCATCCATGAGGAGAATGCTAAAGTTGAAACGGAAATGACCCTCCAAAAGGGTCTTGTCAAAGCGATGGCGTTCCATTACAGCTTATGATTATTATTATGACCTGAGGAAATCTGCTTTCCCTTCACGTCAGAATTCCCTCCTCATTCCTTTTATGATATCGACTTTTTAATTATACAGATTGTATTACTGTCACTCTCACTCACACTTGCACGTCATAGCAGAAGGAAGGAAAATAAATTAGAATCAGCTTCATATCTTTTTATACCACCGTTTCTTCTTCTCAACGCTTGTCTGCCTAAAAACAAACATAAACCTCTAGCTACACGATAGATACTGAGACAGACCATCATAGTGAACAAAATAAATTTCAATGAAACACCAAATGTTAGTTTCTTAATTCCTAACTGTTGAGTTTTGATTTAGTATTTTTGTGACATGTCATGACGACAATAATGTTCGACTTACTGGTGGGTGGCAACGTCCAATTAAACTTGTAAAAATGAAAAACAACTATTCCTTTTCCCCTTTGCCAAACATGCCATTGAAATCTTTTTGCCAAATGTATTTATAAAAATACTACTAACGGTAATACAAATAATAGTTTTATAATGACTGCAAATTAGGGACTGATTACAGTGTACAAGGAATAGTAAAGTAGCAAAATAATTGTCATTCTTTCTTGTTTGAGAATTTTGCTTTGCTTTTTTACTGCACCGTCGTCATCATTCATTCCTCGTCCGCTAATTTATTCATGCATTTACAAAACGTGTCCTTTGTGCTTGTTTAAAACCGCTTTGGTGGTTTTTCTTTTTGCTGGGTTCACATCATACCACCACTTTGTCAATTCCAACAACTACCAACAAACATGTCGGGTTTAATAATGACTAATGAGCTTTCGATCAAGAAGGCAAAGTTAATGCTAAATATTACTACAAAAGCCAACGATCCGTTCCCTTCGATTCCCGTTTTGCTTAAATCTACTGGCGATTGTTGGAAACCTCCTTCCTAGATTTGACATTCTCAATTACCGATTCTACTACCGAGATGAAACTGCTGAACTGACCAGAGCTCCTTCGCTCTACCTTTAACAAGACACCCCAGACTCCATCCAAGTCATCATCAGGCAGTCAGTCAGACAGTAAGTAATTGGGAATCATTTGTATTCATTTGGCCTCATTGTATTTTATATTCCAAGAGAACATAAAAACAGATTAACCAAAATTTAAATGGGCAGCAGCAAATTATATCATAACTGCATGTGCGTGAATGAATACCTCACCCGTCCAAATGCAAAACAAAACCAGTCATTTAACATGATTAAAGAGAAGCATCCATCTATTTCCATCCAAACTCATGCCATACATGAAGGAGAGATTCATTTCTCAGTTTCATCAAAAATTGTCTACGATGTGAAACTATTCATGAAACTCCTGCTCATGAATGCAGCCAAGGTTCACCGAAGATAATCAACGGGCAGTTGCTGTTGTCCATCTGACTCAGATTGTTGTTGTAATTTAATCGAGCCTGAGTTAAATTACATTCTTGCCTGGAGAAGTACAACATTATCAGCACCACAAGTATAAGGAAACTTCGCCTAGTTTTAAATCAGAAAGTCTTTCCATCTCAGCATCGCCATGCAAAAGGTTTAAATTCAATTCATATGGGCTTAGATTTTTTGGCCGGGTTGGTTGATTGCCATGGACTAGAACAATTGCTTTTTCCTGGAGGGGCATCATCAACAAAACAAGCCAAGAAATACGATTCTCTAACAAACCAAAGATTAGACGGAACGTACTCAATAATAGGGCGTTTTGGATGGATGATAGGAAAGGAAAGTAAATTAAGGAAAGAGCAGAGAGATAAACTACAAACTATATTGTGGTTTTCGGTTTTTTGGAATTGTCTCCACCTTTTACCTAACCATAATTCAGAAGTCTTGTCTATTATGGAATAATAATTATAATTGGGTATTCATCTCTCACCTCTTTTTGATTTCTATAAACATAGTAGCGATCTGCTGCTGTGAACGAAAAATTAGAAGCATCATCTCTTTATGAATACACATGAAATTGAGATTGGTAAACAAAAGTTGAAATCCAACTGCCAAGTTTAATCAATCAGACAAGAAACCCCGAAATTCATAAAAAAAGGAGGGGTGTGAGTGGGCAAACGAGAATAATGGAGAAAGGGAGAAGACTAATCAAGAATGAAGGTACAGTTGAAAACAAACGATGAAGGATGAACTTTCATAAATTGTAATCAATATTGCATGGCTGAAAGGAGTGTCGTATCTCTGAAACAAAAGTTTGGTTTTGGTTGAATGAACAACGTTGATATTATAGCGTCTGACTTGTTTCAACTCAAGACCAAGAGTACCTACCTAAAAGCATCAATGCCACTTGACTAATTTGCCAGGGCAAAAACTTTAGTTTAAAAACGTTGAGCTGTGTCGCGTTGCTATATTTTTTACTTGAATTCGTTCCATTGAAAAAATGACGATTCTCATGATTAAAAATGCTGCCTGGTTGGGTTTTTGCTGCATGGCTGAATGAAAGACAGAAGAAAGAGTCAAGAAATTATTAACGAATTGGTGTCAGGACACCGTGTTCATAAATTTCCCATTGTATCAAGCAAACGACCTATCTATCCATTTCCATTTCTCACATAATTTCTAGTTTCCATGTGTCCCTCCTCCCAATCGAATGTATGAGCGGAAAAAATAATTCTTCCTCCTTTCTCTCATCCTCTTCCATTACACAACCGGTATAAATGATCTTCTTCCACCAAGACATGCAAGATCCTCTCATCGAACCCATCACGAACAACATCCCCCAACAAACTGCACATATCAAATGTTGCACATCCAACACTCAACGTGATGATACAAGAGAGCGTAGGGAAGTCAAAACAGAAGATACTACGAGTTCCAAAAGGGTGGAAAGAAGAAGATTCATTAATTCTCTCTTTTAAAGTTGGAAGTGTCACGAATACATCAAACTCATCTTTTTCACTCTCCTTCCCTCTTTGCTTCTTAATCAATTGCATTGCATGGCGTGCCTGACTGCTCTCCCCATCACACACTATTCCTGATTCCTATTTCCTCCTCTCCACAAATTTGTTAACACCACATTTTTCTTGATGCAGATGAGAGGATGGCCTAATGGTTACTGGCTATGGCTCTTTGAATACTAATCACTAATACTCATTATTTCCATTACTCTGACAGATAAATTATTAATCCATGTGTATTTATAGGTTTGTATAGAAAAAAGCGTGTCAACGCTAACCCTATGGGAAGCAGACTAAATTCAGGGAACCTAACTTCAGATTTCTTAAAGAGGTCAGACGAAAGGAATGGGAAAACATGGGGGTCGAAAATGGATATGATCATAGGGAATCAGTTAGAGCTAAAAGTCAGAACTGAAAAACGACAGTGCAGTTGCTGTTAATGCATCACATCAACCATCGACATCAGATCAAGTCAACATAATTTATGTCTTTGGCTTAAGCTGTGAAAGGTACTAGCAGCAAAGTGAAAGTGCACAGAGCGGAAGTCAGCCGCAACTATGTATTTCCTCCTGAATTTATCACTTGAACCCTCACTCCATAATCACCCCCCTGAAATACTTGAAAATACCCAGAATGGAAATAAAGGTCACCCTCCTTTGCATTGTGCATTATTCGCCTTTCTTTTTCCCCATCAAATCAACTAAGATAATATTGAAATAGAATTGACATGACTTTCAGATTGCATCTAAATGTGTTTCATTCTTTTGTATATAAAAAGTAGTGGGGAGAAAACTCCTTTTGGGTCCTTAAGTGTCAACCGTGAACACAAGAAACAACCAAGTGTAAGTGTAAAAGCCAAACCACGTTGCTGCTAACAATTTACTTTCCTTTCCTCTCCTGACTTTCTAAAGGAAATAGGGGATGCACACACAGATTACCGCATGATGAAAAAAGTGCTTAGTGTGGGGGAGGGAGAGATGAAGAAGTTATATATGTTCAGATTATTTTATAAAAAATGGCGGAGCAAGTGGTACCGACAGTGGCTTGTATTTTTAGCTTACTGCTTCCGATCCATCAAAAGACCACGACATCACAGCATACCACCTACCTACCCTTCATTCAATAATAACGTACCATAGCGGCATTTCGTGTTTCATGCTTCTCTTTTCTTGTTTCTCAGTCATAAATTTGGTTGCATGATGTGGCGATGTTTGTTGGCTGCCTTCTAATGACTGATGGAGGGAAGGGAAAGGGGTGAAAAGTGAAAGCAGAGAACCAATGATTGTCTTAGCTTCGTTGTTTGTAAACTCTCACACTGTGACGGAAATGAAGGCAATATTTCTACCATTTTGCACAGGAGTAACAAGAACGCACAAATTTTTGTTAGGCGTAAACATGAAATGGTTAAGTTATTGAAAGGGTGAAAACTAAAGGCGAGTTACAACAATAAACAGTGTCATTATTTAGCAATGTTGTACCTTCTGACATTAATGATTGAAGGCCTTCAGTTACTACTATTGTCCTTCCAACACACACAAGAGTGTCACTGTATTATTCAGTCATAACACTTTGGAAGAAAACAGCTTACTCAGACTCATGATAGCATTTTCGTTTCACTTGGCAACCAGGCGAAAGCTGAGAGATTGTTTGCCTATCATCAGGCAGATATGAGGTTCATCAGAGACAGGAAATGCAATATTCATACAACTCTTCCTCATCGTCTTCGCTTGATTCAGCTGGGGAAGAACAGATCCCAGTCACTCGCAGGAACGAATTACTATGCAATTTCAAGAATAAAGTAATAACAGTCCTCTCGGAGAGAAGACCGTCATTACTCTCGAGTGATGCGATTAGATGGGGACAGGAGTAGTCGAAGAAAATTTGTAGCTTTTGAGGGTTCGATTGGCGACCTCGTGATATAAAAAGTCATAATCTCGTAAAAAAGCCAAGTGCACGTTCTGTGGTGGTACTTCAATCGCTTCCTTAGACTGCAAAAAACTAGATCAGGTTTTCCATACAAGTCTAGATGCCCATTTCAGATAACCATGCACTCACCATTCATACTTTCAGTTATAACCAAATTCCATTATCCTCCATTATTACGAGGGGGATGAACCACTTTCCTTTGTAGATCATGAAATTACAAGCCACCACCGTTCTTATTAGTACAATAATGATTTTTAGCAAATGAATTATGCATGTGGTCACATTTACCAAATATTAAATCGATTTTTGCCACTTTTATTACAATTTTGTGCTGCAAAAGCAGAGAGAAGTTGCTAATGTAATTCTCCTCCTCTCCTCCTTATTCTCTTACAAATCTTCGTACAAAAGTCAATTTGACCGCATTTCATTTTTGCTTGTGTATTTTGCTCAGCAGACGTAGAATTTTACGATATTCAAGAGAAACGGCAATCTAACCTAACACAGAGGTTCACAGATGCAATAATAATCCACAATCCACCAACACGTTGCACGTATAGCATTAGTTACTGTTCAGTACAAGCATTGTGTAATTTTGAGGTCATGTCGTCATGACCCCTTCTGTTACGTAATAGCAGCAACAGAAAAGCAGTCCAGGAACGGAAGTGAACGAGTGTGAGAGACGAGCAAATGAGGAGATCAAGATTAGGGATGGACGATACAAATGCAAAGGCAATAAGCATCCAAGCAACGGTAGTTTTACGACATAATTGCTTTAATCTCTGTCCCACAAATCCTATCCGCAACAACAATGATATACAACCTTAGAACCACAAGAAATTATTCACTTTTATTGAAACTGTCACGTACACGTTCACATCAAATCCAAAATATTAAAACTCCTCATGTTGTAAACCAATGCTCTGTACCTTTTACAACGAACTTGCCAAGTCATTGCCTTTGATTTTACATGCCATGCGGACCACCGGGAAAAAGTCCTTACCTCATGGTCACACAGGTAATTACACATAATTATGCCGTTTTAATAGATTTTTTGTCGACACGCTTTACTCCTCTCCTCTTTCTTCCTGGATCATAAATGGCCTATTTATGCCTGCTTATGATGAAATGACTCTGTTATAAATTATTCAATCGTACGGCCAACAGTTGTCTGGATAATACAAAGGTTTCCATGTGAAAATTGCCATAGTCGAAAGTAACAAAAGAGTGCAAAGACGTGAAGACGTGGTTATGGCAGTGATTGACTGCTTGGGAGTTGAACTTTGGGCCTGACCACAATATGAGTGAGAGAGAATTCAATGACCAGCCTACCCACAGTTCTTTGATTCTGTCTAAACAAAATTATTATGAGTTAGTGAACTGACATGAGCCAAATTATTGTTATTACACAGACCGTTGTTTATAATATTACGCATCAAATGTCCAGAAAATATACAACAATTTTGACAAGAAGACACCACCACCACCATGCAAAACTTGGCACAAGGGATTGACTCGAGGCTGATGCAATAAATGTCAGTTTGTTTGTCTTGTGAACCTCCGCTGGGTTTCAATTTGGCTATGAAAAGTTGACTAGTAGTTGGCCCTCAGCTCCAGATAGAATAGGTCATGAATGAGCGATGGTAATTAAACACCTTCAGAAAACCAGTTCACCACCACAACACGCCTGTGGAAAAGTGCATATATTTAGCATGACATCATTCATGGCCAATTACCACTCCCTCTCCCTCACATAACAACATAAGTGCAATCAATTAAGACCATTGATACAAAAAATTGTTATTGGCTGTAAAATTCAGATCATTTCTCCAAAGGCCGTTGTCTTTCCATTTAACAAGTTAATTAACCTTCAACCAGGCGTTCCTCGCCAGTTGCATATTATCAACCTGTGAAGCAACTGCAAAACGAGACGTCATTTTAATTTTAATTTTTGTCTGAGCCGTTTTTGAATATAGTGCAGCAAATTTTCTAATTAATCCAGAAGATCTGGGTCTTTAAAGGCGATAAAACCACGCATTTATTCTTCTTTAAACAGCAAAGTTAGAAACCCGGCATGGGTTGACACATAAAGAGAACAATAATTACTCTTAAACAATGAAGCTATTATCATCATCGTGCTCTGAGAGTAATGGCAATGCCAGAGGAAACTAATACGAACTCTTGCTTGAATGGAATCATCCTAGCAACAGTAACATTAATTTACAAAGTGCTATTCTTTATTCGCATCATTATGCATAGGAGGGAGAAAACAATGGGAAATGTTTTACATGAAAGAAGAGGATTAACAACACGGACAGAGAAGAAACCTACAAACTATCCTAAACTGAATACAACGTGATGAGGGAAGGTGGCAAGCATGCACTTATTTTTCCGTACCATGTCTCTACAAACTTGAGTTACGGTTATGACAATGGTTATTACGCGATTCCCACAAATGAGATGATGACATCTACAACCAATTCCATCTAATCTAATATTGCGCTAAGCTAACTTGCAATTTCAAATTTATGAAAAGCAAATCCTTTTTAGTTGTCGTCCATGAAAGGAAGACAGTAGTAA